>JAOUZG010053093.1:5553798-5587801 GCA_026289955.1 Argiope argentata
ATAGTGTAAAATCATTTAGAAGGATTTTTGTTTTGTCTTTGAAGAAAAAAGAGAATTTGCTTCCAAAAAACAACCTTCCGAATTAGCAAGAAATAGCACTACCATGCCATTGCAATTTCTTTGAATCTGAATGTAAAAAAAGAGACACTGGGAAGACATTTGAAAATGCAGCTAAAAATATCTAAAGTCTGAATACGGAAGCTGCTTACAATAAACTTAATAATGACTTATTTCGAAATTGGCTTCAAAGGAAAGTTTTCAGCTCCAACTCGCACAATTCAATAAATGCTATAGATGTACAACTAAAAATGAAATGAAATTTCGGGAAAATGTGACACCCGATGTTGCCATTGGTATGGAAAATACAGCATGGTTTAAATTATACTGACAGCGCTCTGTGAACGGAAATCTATTAACATGGATTAACAGCCAAGGTTCACTAGGGAAAATAATTTGAAACTTTGGCAATAGATGCTACTTTACTATTCGCATTATATGTAAACGTATAATTCATATCCTTTCTCAACAAAAAAAAGATAACTATGATTAGAATAAATGAGTTATTCAATGTAAACATACCTCAGAACAATAAGAAACAAAGCATTGTTAATAAAAATCAGATAAAAATGCGATCAATGATTCGGCATCACTCCTTTGTTTTCGATAGAAAAAAAAACTTCAGGTGGGACCTAAAAAGACTTTAAAAAATTCATAAATTTTATACTGTTTATTCAGATATTTTATTGGTATGAGAACAACGTACACCTAATCCTGCTGTTATGGAGGAAGTTGCAATTTCAGCAGGAGAAGCTTCTTCATCTAATGCTGCAGTTGTAGTACAAGCATTGGACATTTCAAGGTCAACGGTGCTCATGGTTTTACTCAAAATTCTCATCAATTTCAAGACGTGCATTGTATAATAATTGCAATCTCAATATCACCTAGCATGTTTTGATTTTAATATTCTCGTAAGGATAAAATAGATAAACAGGCCATCGAATATTTTGTAGACAATTTAGGCTCATTTCTATTTTGACGGTGCTGCGAACACACAGAATTGTCGAAAGTGAGGTTGCACCAGTTTTAATGCCACTTAATGACAGCCACTACATTCGTTATGTGTGATATCATAGATGGGTACACGACGAATTTCATTTTAGGTCGTTACTTCTTCAAAGAAGTCACAATGAATGGACTTCTGTTAGTTGAGGAAGGACCATGCTGTTCCGAAGTTAAGGCGTAGAAGTGATCTGGTTGTATTAATGGAAAACGGTACAACTGCTAATATAGCAAGAAGTATTAGGAATAATATTCAAACTAACTTCCCCAATAAAATTTATCACTTGTCTTGTCAACAAGATCACTATATCTGAACCCTTATGACCTGTGGTTGGAGGGGGGACGTGTTCTCAAAGATCGTGTTTTTCAAATATGCATAACTAAGAAAAGCCAACATCGTCAGCTATATCTCCCTCATTCCTACTGATATGTCGCTTATAACAGCGATAGGAAACATAACGTCGACCGGTAAGACATGCACATGGATCCTTCACTTGTTCAAACATTTTATTCATTTATTTTAATGTTGTCTTGCTTTAAAACCTCTTTACAGTGTCTTCTTTTGGTGAAATTTCAAACTTCTTCCCCCCCACGACCCCTGGACATAAAATTGGCCGTATAATTTAAATAACGCATTTAAAGTTTTGTTTGAATCCTTTTCATAGAGCTGTAGTTAAAAGATTTTAAGTATGGTGAACTTACATTTAATCATCCCACATAAGATACATCCATATTTATCATTTGCGACAGGAATCGGGTCATCTTTCTCAAAAAATCATTGCTTATGACATATCATTAAGGAAATAACTGTCTCAGTAATCTGCTTATCAAAACCAATCCGTTAAAGTGAGAAATATGATTACAGTTTTTCAAAGATGAACAGAATCGTAATGTATTGGACTCAAATGTCGATGTCTTGGAAAGGACTAGAAAACTCCATCTCATATTTACTGTCTTACATTCATATCTGGGTCAAAAAGCGAAAAAAAGTCTGATCAGAAGAACGTACATAATACGAAAACAAAAGGTTACTTTTCTTTCTTACGTGAATATCTGCTGCAATTCATTGGCAAATGAAATTAGAGGTGAATGAACCTTGAAAATTCCTCCATACCCAGGAACAATGTAGGGTGATTTAAGGGGCGGCGGTTCTTCTTTCAGAAACGATCATAGTTAACTTTCAGTCCTAATTAATTTGCTCCCGAATGCATTCCAGAATCATTGGTTCCGCCTTTTCTTCTTTTTTTGGAAAGGAATTACTGAGGGCAAGGGGTTGCACAGAAGAATGAATAACTTACCAGAAACCTGAATTCAAAAAAAGAATCGGTTGAAGAAGTGATAGAATCGATTGGAATCGTTCCCAATTTTTTGCGGGATAAAAAAATAATATATATAAAAAAATACGATTTATCAAACTTATAATTTTAACTTGACGTGTTCTGATTTTATTAACAATTGAAACCTGTTTTGAGAAATTATGTATTTCCACTGCATTTCTTTTTTTCTTTACTTTTTAGTATACAAAGAATACAAAAAGAAAATATTGTAATCAGCAAAACATTCGAAATCGAAATTTTACTGAACTTTCTCATTTGTTTGAAAAAAGCCTTTTTGTAACTAAGCCTGTGTGTCTGTCTAAAAAACTCATGAGCAATTATAAATAGGTGAAAGAAATTTGATCAATGGTTTTTAAATCGAATTTTCAGAATTTTATCACATTTTGAACGAAATTCATTCAAAGAAAATTGTTCTGACTGTCTGAATATAAGAAAACGAGAGAACTATCAAATGAGAAGAAGCAAATACATAACATTTGGATCATAGATTTGGCATTTGAAGTATAGAATTGTATCTAATTTCGAACCAGAAAAGGTTGACCGTTTGTTTCTCAAGCAGGTAAACACGATAACTTAAAATCTCACTGAACAAAATAAAAGAAAGTTGACAAATAATCTTGTGATTACAGTTGTGATTTTATTTCAAACTAGCCGCCTTTGGCGACCAGTCGGTTCGCCAGTATTAATGCTCGCTAACATTTTCAAATAATATTTTATGTAGTTGTGTCTCATTACAGGTTTTTCACCAAAATATTTTTAAACCAAACAAACTTTGATAGTCTTATAATTCATTTATAGTATTATTTTCTTCAGATGTTCTGTTCATTATACTAATCATCTTTCTCTTTCTTTCCGTGCAGTGATTGTCCCGGAATTGATATTTTACTTAAATGGTGGAGATGAAGAGCAAGGTCTAAAATTCTATGTTTTTATAGAATAATAGAGATTTAAATTTTCATAAACGTAAACACACTAAACAAATAAAGACACAATTGGTTTTCAAGAGAGTCGAAAGTTAATAACAGCTTGGAAAAAGCTGAGCACAGAGGAAATAATGGTGACACCCACACACCCTTCTTTTCTTTTTTTCCTGCAAACTCTTTCTTTTTCTATCCTTTTTTTTTTCTTTCTATAAACCTTTTTTTTTCCTTTATTCTTTTTTTTTCGTCCCTGCCCAGACTTTATTTTGGGCAGGTATTGATTAAATAATCACACAGACTAAACAATAAGAAAATAAAAAGAATCTTTTAATACATAACTTCTTTCAAGAATAAAATAAACACATTAAGAGCTCTTAATGCGGCATTTATATATAAAAAATAATTTTTATCTTTAAGAACAACCAAAAAACAACTTTATTTCAGAACACAATCAATAGCAACATTTAAAAATGAAAAACGAACAAAATGATATTCACGTCCGTTGAGAAGAATGTTTTTAATCAGCACAATCAGCTGCATAAAAGCAAGTATTTTCTTTCTTTTTTAAACTTCCCGCTATGTATAAATGAAAACCAACTGACTGCGCGTATTTTTTTCTCAACAAATTCCTGTTATCTTACTCATTTGGTGGGGGGGGGATGAAGATTTTTGGCGGGAAAATAAGAAAAGTGTAGTTTTAACAATTTTTCTCGCAGTTTTTTTGATTTTTTCTCCCCATAAGAACCAGCCTCGTGTCTTAACGAATATATATATTTTTTTAATTAGCCGAATCGGTCGAGTCGTTCTCTAGTTTTGCGCTTAGCAACGTATTTCGCGATCCATTTTTATTAATATAGATTCTGGTATGAAAAAGGCGTCTAAAGTATTTATTCGATTTTTTTTGTATTGATAGCCAAATTTTAGAGATCAATCGTCAAACATCTAATAAAATAAAATATTCAATAAAAAAACTTGCTAGACTCCAAAATTTGTTTGTTCTATCCTGGTAAAGAGAATTTAAGATTACTCTGCATTTGAACTCATTCAGGTGAGTTCGAAATGCAGAGTCTCCAGATTCTTCTAAAATTATATTTTATTTTGGCTGTAACAAGAAGAAAACTGAACGAAACAAAAAGAAAACTGAACTTAGAAACAAGATGAAAACTAAAATAGGAACAAGACTGAATTAGAAACAAGAAGAAAACTGAACTAGAAATAAAAAGAAAACTGAACTAAAAGCAAGATGAAACTAAAATAGGAACAAGACTGAACTAAAAGCAAGATGAAAACTAAAATAGGAACAAGGCTGAACTAAAAGCAAGATGAAAACTAAAATAGGAACAAGACTTAACGAGAAACAAGAAGAAAACTAAAATAGAAAAAAGAGTTTACTGAACCAGAAAAAAAAAGGCAAAAAACTGAACAAGAAACAAGACGGAAATTGGCAACATTCAGCTATCCGCATTGACTAAACTGAAACATAGTTTTCATATATACAGTCAGATTAAATAATATATTAAGAAACTATTCCGTTGCATATTTAAAACTCCTATTTAAGTTTTTATTCTAAGAAATATATATAATTAAGCTGGGCTAAGCTTTCAAAAATCAGTTATCTGTTTTTAAGATGTCTTCTGAAACTGGGAACTTCGAGCTGTTAAATTAAATGTATTAAACAATAAACTATAATTTTCTCGTTCCGTCTTCCGTTTCTCGAATAGATATTTTCAATTGGTTAATAATAATATAACAAAAAAAATAATTAAAACCATAACATAATTTTTTTAAAAAAATTCTATAATTTTGATGCTTAATGACTGTTCTAAAATTTAGGGTCTCGCATGTTGTACAGATCAGAGGAAGTTTCTTGCTAGAAGTGAGATTCTTTTGGCTTTCTGACCGCATTACTTGCATACTTAAAGGCCAATTTATATGAAAAGATTTAAGAATTGCAAAAGCTATACAGATAGAAAATAAATTAATATTAAAATGAATAAGAAAATCACACTTTTATAAATGCCATTTATTGATTTCATGCCAAAAATTAGAACTTGAAGCGAATTTTGTTTCTTTTATATTATGAATTTTTATACAAAATATTGATTAATTTTAAATCTTTGAAATAAGTATTCTGAGCGAGAATAATTTGGAAGGTGTCCTAATTTCACCCTGAACGTCTCTAGCCAGCTCAGCTTTGAAAACAATAAAGTGTGTGCATTTATAAATTTCATCTCACTGTTTGCATCATTCATAGGATGTAATTTTAATTTTTAAATAATGAATTTCAAATCTTAAAAAATCATGCATTTAAGAGTTTTATTGATCGTAAATATAATTTGCAACCAATTGATCAATTTGTACTGAAAAGTAATCGGAATTCATTGTTTCTGTTTTATTCTGATTCAGAAAAATAATGCAATTAGAACTAATTGTTCCACAAATGATACTCAAACAAAATAAAAAAATTATTAGCATTTTAAAGCGCAAAAGAGACAATTCTCATAGCAAAACGCTTAAACCTTATGACTGTTTTTATTTTGATATTCAAAATAGAAAACACCGAAAGGCGTGTTCACAAATAAAAAAAGGAATAATTGGCACTGAATTCGTTTCACTAAGAACGGATTTCTTACCATTAAAAAAATAAAATAATCCAATAGTTATTAGGTAGTTGTGTTATATTTTCGTCTTAATGTTTTCACGAAATTCCGAATCTACATAACTTTCGTACAAACATCGGTACTTGACGTAAAAAGAAAACTCATTACATTTTAAACTCTCCCGGACTTTATTTTTCTGAACGAAAGCAAAACACATCCTTCTGTTGTTTTAATCTAAGTTTTGAACTTTATTCTAAAAGTTTGGACAGAAGTTGACGTAGATAATATAAAAGGCGGGGAGAAAAAGATTTCTCTCGACTTTCTGAGAGCGACATTCAAAACAGTCGAGTAAACATTCCGCCGTTACTCGGAATTCAAGCGTCACCAAAAGTAATATGGGCGATACTGTAGCTGATAGAAAGGAAATGAACTGCCACCGAATCTAAATATTTTTCGCTTCCTCTCTGCCACCATGGAGGGGTGGATTTTGAACTTTGAAATGGCTGCAATACTTTCTTAAATAAATATCACATCTCATGGGAAAATCATCGTCTGCTGAAAAATTATAGAGTGTTTTTTTTTCAAGCTTACACTTGTGAAAATGAAATTAGTTTCTACATAAGATGTATATTTTACTTTTACATACATTTAGGTACATATTTAATATTACTTTGTTTTGACTTACAATTTTATCTTTTAATTTTTTATGAAGTTTAGTTAAAGTATTATATTTGCCAAAAAAATTGCAATTCGAAATTTTGACGAATCTTTGCGTTTTAGACACTTATGTTTAAGGAATATTTTAGTCTGTTACAAAGATAATTCAAAAACCGTTTGATCTAGACGGATGAAATTTGGTATATGGTTATGACCTATAATTCTTAGATTTCGATCATATTTTGAACAACGTCTATTCTGAAGAAACCTGTATGTTCCTCTGGTCGAATATAGAGTTACGAGAATATTACAAAACAAAGAGATCTAGATAAATAAAACTCTGTACCTATTCCAACATTTATAACGTAGAAAATTTCGAGCCAAATTCAACAAGGAATTGACTATGTGTCAATTTATACTTGCAAAAACATGTAAATGTGATATCTCAAAAACGTAATAATTTAAATGAATCAAATTTAGAATGCGATTTTGTGACTGCAACCATACTTTTGTGTTAAATTTTGGTTTCAATCGTTTGAGAAGAAACGCGATAAACATAAATTCGATATTTAGATATTATTAATCGCAGGCCACAAATGAATCGACAAAACCGCGTCAGGAATTACACTATAGATTCAGTAAATAAAATAATGTCACTGGTCAATATTTCGTTAATTATTGTCCATCAATACCTTGGAAGACGTTATCTGCCTTACTCAAGGTTAATTTTCTATCTTAGAAGTCGATAAAACTTTGATTAGGCAGTATGCGAGGATGTTTCGTGGAGTCTACTCCGATTGGTTATATATATATATATATATATATATATAATATAAAATCTTATATTGAATCACAACATCGCACAACCAATCGGAGTAGACTGTCAGGAACTCTTTTTGCAGTATAAATGCATTCTTTAAACGGTAGGATGTATTATAGGCATTACTTGTATACTATATTATAGAATATATATATATATAACGGGAGACACTTTGTAATTGAGAATGAGAACCTTCCTGCAAGGTAGTTGGTTCTCACAACACCTGTAGGTATTCGAAAAATGAGGGTTTGGCTTCTCCCACCCATGACAGGACGTACTTTTGTAGGGAAGGATTGCAACGTGAACCGTGATGACCCTTAGCACTCAATCACAGTTCCTGACAGAATTGCTGTCAAGGCAGTCCGATCATTTAAGTTATTCCGTGAGTCTTTCGGCAGGTCAAATTAGTCAGTATGCGAGGCCAGATATGATATTTCAGAATATTTGGCATTGCTTTCCAGTAGCATTTGTAAAATTTTAAAGAGTGTGCTTCCATTCGTAATAAATTCTTCCGTTCAATGAACCCTTTATTGTTTCATTTATATTCGATTCAATATTATCTTTTAAAAACATTCTAATTATTTTCTGAAGGGTTTTTTTCTTTAATACTTATTTCGCATATTTTTATCTGTTCATCCCATTCTAATCCCTGTTTGAATTTTTCTTTTTTGTATATGAGTAAAATTTAGTGTTTTAAAGGACTTTTGCTATAAATCAAGCATAGCATTTAGGGAATGATTGCAATTTATCTAATTATTTAATAACTAAAAAGTAATAAAACCAAAGGCAATAGATTCTTCACCTGACAGCACAAAACTTCTTATTAAGTCGCTTCATTTTGATTCGGTAGCATTAGCCTAATCAAATTCTCACTAAAGGTATCTTGAACCAACTATTAAGCTACATCCCTTATTTTTATTGCACACACAATATATAAACTTATTATAAATTGCGGGATAGAAAAATAATTCAAAACACGCTATATGGCAGACCTTTAAAATAAGAACCACTAAATTTGTTTCATACACACTTCCTGAGTAGAATTTAATTAGCGAATTTAAAAGAAAGAGTTTAATTTTTTAATTATGTTCATAAATTATTAAAAACTTATTGAAAAAATATACATTGCTACCTCCCTTCAATTCATCTCGTTTTTATATTTATCTCAACAACTATATTAATATTTTTCCTTGTAAACTTCAAACATATTGTTGCGAAAATATTACGCTAATTTATAATTTAGAAGAAAAAAAATGAAAAATTGCCTTGTTCGAAATATGTAAATACTTCCTTAAAAAAATTTATATCTTATCTTGAACGAATTATTGATCTTAAGATATGTTTATACATTCTTCCCTGCAGAGAAACTTGCCTTAACTATTCAAGCATGAATAGCCCCTCTTGTGAATTTTGTATTTATATTCTTCTACCTTTCTTGGGGCAGCTTTGGACTGATGGTGGTCTCGACTTTTGAATCGGGGGGCTTTAAATTTCAGACCCTATTCTACCGAAGAATTATCGTGCAAGAGCACTAGTGCCCGCTAAATCCATCGGGGCCAAACCACAGAGCTGGCATATGAATAAAGGGAGCCAGTCATACTTTTTTTAACGAAACAAGTGTATGCAACACTAACGTGGTTTAGGGAGAATCTGAGAGTAAAAATACCTTTTTTTTTGGCTACATATACCAATTTTGGTGAATTCAAAATCTGTCGCGCAATCTTTTGTTTCCCGACGTTCCGTATGCTTCATTTTCACTTCCTGAACAGTTTCTTTTCTTCTTGTTTTTAAATTATTCTACTAAACAAAAACAAGCAAATTGGTTTCGAAAAAAGTTTAGTTTTCAAAACATCAATAGCTGAGTTTATTGGCTTACATCCTGTTTAGTTTTTTGCTTATTTTTTGCATTAATCAAAAGTAATTATTTTTCTTCTTTAAGTGAGCATTTTATTTACCTAAATACATCTTTACTTTTATATCACATGTTCAAATACTTCTATCATTATTTCAAGCAGATAAAAAAAACATTTATAAAAACATATAATGAATTAGTGACCTAAGACTTTCTATTTTTTCTGAATATTAAAAAAAAAAACGCATTCGTATTTATAATTATTTTTCTTTACAAAAATTAAATGGCCGTCCAAAAAGTAGGAGAATAAATATTTTTTATAAAAAAATACAAAGCTATTAATTAAAACCGCTAAAATCTTTCGAAATAATTTAGAAAGAAAACGAAAAGAACCTAACCCGGCACCGAACTCGAGTCTTGTAAATGCTTCGCCATCGCTCTAACCACTCCACCAGTTCAGCACTCGCTCATACTAATACATAAGTAAATGAGCTTTATTGAAATTTTCAAAATGGGTTCTTGAGTCTTTATATTTTTATGCATATTCTAAATGTATACTATCATTACGCAAAATCTCTTCCCGAACTCAGTTTTAAACCTCGTGCCTTCCTCTCATTGGTATAAGTTTTAAATATTTATAATTTTGCCATTAACCTTGCTTTTAAAAAACATTAAAAAGTAGGAGACCATTTTTGGAATCGTAAATGTGCTGACTTTAATACCAAATAATAAAGAGATTCGAAATATATTACAAGAATGTTGATTTTAGGGTATGTACATACCGCAAGTGATTATCAAAAGTTGACATTCAGCTGAAAATTTTATCTGTAACGATAGCATTTCTTTCTTTGATAGTTTCTTATCTTTAGAATATCCGCTAGTTTCTTTTTAGATCTTAAAAAAAATTTATAAAAACATGCCTTTATTACTACCATATATATGAAATTTTACTGCATAACATTTTCAATAAAACAGACGTTTTAGATTCATTATTTCATTCACAATGACGATTTAATATAGTTCACGATACAATACGATTCCAATGTTAAGGGTAAAAAAGAAATAATATATTATAAATAACAAGGAAATTTATTTGCATTAAAATAAAAACATACTTATTAATCAGTCAATGATGTTTATATATACACTTATATTGGCGAGGAAATAATCACTCCAAGCTTGCGGCTAAACGCGTGCAACACATTCGAGTTTAAAATAAAGCAAGTAGCAAAATATAATGTAGTTCCATCAGTTTAAATGAAGCTTAATAAATTAAATGCGATAAGTAAAATTAAATTATGAAATATTATTGAGTTATAACACTAAAATCTATGAGTGATCGAGTTTACGAAATTTTAAATTGAATTAAAATGGATATAAATAGAATATGTATGTTATACATACCTGTGAAATTATAGACTATCCTTAGAACCTTTTTTTTTGCATCCAATTGCACAGCAATAGTTAACCATGGCTTAAATAAACTTTAAAATTGAGCAGTTAAAAACAAGAAAATATCTCCCATTGAAACTACAGTGAATACAAATCCTATCCCTAAAGCAAATGGTTTTATCTTATCCCACACCAAAGTAGAGTTGCACTCCCTCTATTAGAATCTCAGCTCGTAAGGCCAAACGTCCTATCGCTGATGTGATTGGAGGAAAAAGTGCCAGCTGAGGTGTCGCCTTCGTCATCTGACCGTTTTTCAAATCTACGAGGTCCGTTCCAAAACTGCCTTATGTTTGCTTTAAAATACAGGATATAGGCGTGGAAAGTTAATATAACTAAACTAATCTAATCTCCTTTTCTTGAATTTGAATTGCTAATTGATATTGTAAACTTTCAACGACAGTATTGTATATTCTCAGCAGAAAAAAAATGGTTTTCAACATCAACGTTCATAAAATATTTAAATAGAATTTTTTTTTTTAAATAAAAGATAATTTTTCGGACTATAAAATTTTATTCGTCAGTACACTCCTGTCGTAAGTAATTCCTCAGGTCTTACAATAAATTCAGCTTCAAACTCAATTTCACTCTTTACTATATATCTAAATTTGCTAGCTCTTTGGATGGGGGGTAATTTATGAAATATATTTGATCACCGGTACTACTTATCAAAATTTTCTGAAATTGTAATATATCTGTTGAATAAAAACAAATTTAATTATACGCTATTAAATTTCACAAAAAGGACAAACATATTTTTTTGTTTAAAATTTCCAATTTTTTGAGTATTTAGTGTGTTACGTTGGTAAACTTTAGCATAAAGATAACTAATATACTCTATGCAGAAAAATCAGTGTAATTATAGCGTATGAAAACTTTTGATTTTAAAGAAAGTCGATTAAAATAATACTAATGCAAGAAAGAAAAACAAAAAAAGAATGATTAAAATAAATTTTATCTTTTAGAATTATAAAGGAATTATGAGATGACAGAATAGTTTGCATCCAAATGGTTTCTTGATTTATACGGAGTTGATGATCTTCATAGTTATTTCATGTGTAAGATAGTATAGAAAATAATTTTATTCAGTCAATTTTATGTGAAGAAATTGGAGAGTTAAATTAGTTTGTACGTTATAGACATCCAAGTTACCAAATAGATCTTCAACTTTGGCCCACTAATTCTATGAAGTGTATAGAGAAATTTCTGATCATAAATTAAACAATAAATTTTCATTTAGCAAAATCCATGGTTTAAATTTGCCTGTGTAATTCAAGGTTTTCTGATCATAAAGCTAAATCGTAGAGATAAGATTGTATAGACTAAAAAAAGATGCAAAGGAATTTCGAATCATCCCCTGAATTTGCTACCTCTTCTTCGCAATTATATTGATATAAAAAGAAAATTTTATTTCTAATTAAATATGAAAAACATGGTCAATTTAATGTCATGGAGGAGGGGCTATTCTTTAATCTGGCAAATTTCGGATATCTTTTGAATCCTTGCATATACGAAGATGAGGCAGATATTAATTTAGTTATATAAATATAAGAAATGCATTTGAAGCAGTTAACTTCTTCCAGACGTTTAAACCATACAAATAAGAAGACATTTGACTCTTAAATTATTGCATGAACACGATTAATATGTTAAGTAATATCTTGAATAGACGGTAGTCCAATCTTGATTCCACCTTTGTCATGAGATCATAATAGTTCAGATATGTGATAAAATGATTAAAATTTAATTATATAAATGATTAAAGTGAATTGTACTCTAATAGTCACCGAGACCAGATGAAAAACACGACGATGCCCTATATGAGAATACTTTTTGAAAGAAAAAAATGAATTTTTGCCGGAACTAATTATGACCTAAACTTTAATCGAATGAAAAAAATATCATTTCTTTTACAAATTCCTTAGATCTTGAAAACTGTTAAACATATATTAGAAAATCACCGTCTTTGATGAATAAATCTTTCGTAAAAAATATTTATTGTATTTTATCTCAGATCAATCTTTTACTTAATTTCCTTCTCATAGTTCCATCAGACGTTAAAGTCTTAATTGTTTGGCATATGTTTGTTCGTAGTGCATAAGAATCTTTCTAATGAAAATGTGTTCTCTTTTACCATTTCGGTGCTGAAAATACTAAAGCTATATAATCTGTCTTCTAAATTTCGAATTTTTTAAAACTTAACATTTTTATTCGTCTTATAAGCAACGCTAATAGCAAAAATAACGCTTCTTTAACTTTCAACAACTCAAGAATAATCACATTTCTGTTCAACAGTGTCATCTATTGCTGGAAATTAAATAAAAAAATACTTTTAAAAAAATCGCATCTTCCAGGAAAAGTTTATACAATTATAAATTGACATAGTTAAACGTTTTTTTTTTTTTTTTGTAATTTTTAAAACTGTGAAATAATTATTTTTGTACAGTAATAATTTCAAAAGTCGTCGCAGATAATTCTCAAAATACAGCTTAAGTTTTAAATAATAGAAATTCTCATTCACAATGGCAAAAATTATTGATCCAAAATGCACATTTCCATTTAGATTATCTAACTAGTAGAGAGCCAACACATTCAGATATACACACATTCTTATTTATTATCAGTAGAGACTCTAAGTTCCCATTTATCTAAAAAGAATTGAATAAAAAAAAGTCATCAAAGGTTTTCTCCTGCTGGAAGAACGGTGCTTAAGCAAGAGTAGGAACATAGTTCAAGATTTCTTCCTTTAAAAGTAACTGATCTAGATTCCTAATTAATCTGTCCTCTAGAGATTGAGGATTGTTGAGAGATTTTTGGATTTCATGCATTCTTCTCGAATTTAATTTGGGATGATGAAGATGGTTCATTAAACAGTAAGTAACTTATTCCACACGAGAGTGTAAAAAAAAGAAAAAAACTAATCAGCTAAGACCACCCTGAATTTTTTTTCAAAGCTAAACGATCGACTTGGAAATAGATTTTTTTTTTTTCAATATTATGAAATACAAAAAAAATGGCTTCTATTACCGAAATTCCATTTTTCGGTGTCATTTATTTTGGAGTTTTAACAAAAAAAGTGGCTTCGTGCAATTTAACGCACCTTTTAAATGAAAGATGCTATTATTAGGGTTATATACCGGAACTTTCTGATTTCGTCCCAGGATTTTTTTAAAAAGGACCAAAGAATATTTTAGATTACTTGAAATAAATTTTTTAATTATAAAAAAATATACAAAAAAATGTAAAAAGTGCAGGGAAGAAATTGTCTTGTTACCTCATTATGAATTAAATATGGCACAGAACTTACCTATTGGTACAGAAACCATATTAATGAATTATAAATTACAAATTACATCCATCGTTATTGAGATGGCGTTTGAAAATGCGCCGATAGACTCACAATGAACTTCCGATAAAAAGTTGATTTTTTCTGTAAAGGGTTTAACTATTGTCTTTAAAAAAATAACTCTTTTTTTTTATGACCCAAAAAATTCCACGTCCCAAAGTATAAGAGAAGCATCACATTTTAAGAATATAAAAGCAAATGACAATTATTGAAAAAGAAACTCACAATAATAAAATTCTAGAAAGAAGAAATAAAAAATAAAACAAAACTATACACAATAATAAATAATCAAATATTAGCAATAGAAAAATAAGAAGCCAAGAACATACCAGTTGTTGGTAGATTTCAAATATCATGTGATATACATCTTCCTTGAGAACACAAAGAAACCTTGTAGAGCGGAGACGCCAAGGGGAATGATCCAGAGAAGAAAGCAATTTCTATATGTAGCGACTGTGGTAAAATTGTGCGGTCCAAATAAAAGTTTCAGCGTATCATGAGGGAGGGTCTATGGTTTAGGGAGGAGATCATAAAAGTTGATTTCGGGTTATTTTAGGTCTAATTATATATAGTTTTTCTGAGTTTAAAAATCTGAAGAAAAATAAGAAAAATGGGGAAATGATTTTTAATTTAATAAAGGTTATTTGTATTTTTTTTTTTTTTTCGATTTTTGGAGGTACGGGAAAGGCCTATTGAAATCGGAAGAAGGTGGAGTTTTATAGTTGCATACAGCGAAATATTGGGTGCAGAGGCTAGTGCAGGGTGGGTCTTGGGAAATTGAAATACTTTCTCCTTTTAAAAACATATTTTTTGTTTATTATAAAATTTAAGTTCCAGCTAGTGGGTTAGTCATAAGTGCCGATTGTTTAGATGAGAGCTAGTTCTTCTTTAATTAAATTTTCAATGTTGCAATAGTTTCTTGGGAATTCATAATTAGTTAATTTTTTTTAAAATACAATTTGTTGCTTCGATGTAGGAACTTTTATTATTACAAATATTTTTTTTATCCTGTTAAATTGCGAAAATACTAGATTTTTGAAAATATTTGAGTCCAGATTAGAGTTATAATTGCTAAATTTAATTATTTTAAAATTAAATTCGTTTCTTTTGTGATAGACAACCACTAGTGTTTTGCCATTAGAAATTTTAATTCTTTAAGTCAAGATAGTTAGCTTCGGATAGTTTTTCATTTGTTTTATTTAGAATTAACTCTTTTGGGTAGCAATTAGTTACTATATTCGTATTCTCTCCGTTAATTAGGAGCAGGTCATCTATGTACCCCCTTCTGTTAATAAAGTTACGTATAATAACTTTTTTTCATAGTAAGAAAAAGTGCAGTGAGAAAACAAGTATAGATGCTTTTGTCAAAAATGATATTGATTCGATCGTTGAAATCAAAGTATCAACCATTAACGAAAAATATTTAATTTAGGTGTTACTTTGATTTTCAATGTCTTCTCTTTAATTTTATTTGAAATTGCTATTGTTTCAATATTTATGTTAATTTCTTATAGTGACCCTATTTAAATTCACAGAAATATTCTAATGCATTTTCACAATAAATTTAATGCTCGTTAAAAAAGATAGCAAGCAAAGATCTATTAAACAGTAAGTATGAAAATTTTACTAAACAATATATAAATAGTCCTTAATTGTTTCACACATTAGGGTTACAGCATATCTTTTCTTAATGCAAAGGTTCAGTGATTTAAAGGCAGTAATCAGCGTATTTGGAAATTATTAAAGTTTCCGAAGCAGGTCTTAAGGGTAAAAGAAAATTTAATTCAGTTTTAGGGAAACGAACTCATGATCACTTTACAAGAAATTAATGCTTGGTTGCATTTTCAAATTATTGAACTGCTATTCTTTCTTTAATTTCCTTGTTATCACTGATTTCCCCGTCTCTTCACTCAGCGGCGAATTGCATTTAAATTGAAAATTAAAACTATTCGATTATTTTTAGAAACTCGAATTATAAAGAAGTTTTAACGGTAATAGTAAAATTTAGCAATAGGATATTTGAAGATGTCTATTTTCTTTCCTTTGTTTTCACAAGATTGAATGACCAAACGTTTGAATACGGCTAAGGCGAGGACACGGGGTTGAAATCTGAGTTCGGGATGAGATTTGGTATAATGATAGTATACATTTAGAATACTCATTTATGAGAATATTAAAACGTAGCAACCAGTCACTCTCGAGAAAATGGTCCTCAAACTTTTGATAAATTATATATTCTGATAACTTGGCACCCGTCCG
Organism: Argiope argentata; assembly: GCA_026289955.1. Lineage (NCBI taxonomy): Eukaryota > Metazoa > Arthropoda > Arachnida > Araneae > Araneidae > Argiope > Argiope argentata. Next base: position 5,570,098 of record JAOUZG010053093.1, read on the forward strand.
ACTGGTTCCAAAGGCGTTGTTGTCTAGGTTACTGTCTCGTATGCGGATGATCAAAAGTTCAAACCTGGATGTGGTTTGTTTTTTTTTCCTTTTTTTAATAATTCTTATTTAATTAAAAATTTACGAATACTTTTAATTGAGATGTTTTTAATTTTTTTTAATCCAAAAATAGATATTTATTGTTGAAATACATAATTATAAAATTAATATTTAAAAAAACGCTTTTCTGGGGGACACCCTCAGCTTGAATAAAACGATTATAATAAACGTTCCCCATACAAATTACAAAAAGGCAATAAGATTTTAAAAAAATTTAAGAACTGATAAATTTCCTCTAAAACCTAGGTTAAAAAGTGTTGGGAGTGTGCCATAACGCCATGCACGATCGTAGACTTTCGCCACATGAAAGAATATAGAGACAAGATGATTTCTCTGGACAAAGACATTGCGGATTTGGGTTTCTAAAAAGAGGAGATTATCGGAAGTAGACCTACCTCGACGGAAACCACTTTGCAATTATCTATTCCTTTCTCTATTTCGAAGATAAGACGGTCATTCCCCGTGCGTTCGAATGTCTTGTACAGACAACCCGCGAAGGCAATGGTCTGTAGTTAAGAGGGTTTGAAGAGCATTTGTTGGGTTTTAAGATTGTAATCACAATAGCTTCTTGCCACCGTGAAGGGTTCTTTTGCTCTGTCCAAATTCTGTTGAGTAACAATAGCAGATAGGAAAAGGAAGCTGTATTCCAGTGACGAAGCATATGTGATTCCATCTGGCCCGGGACTTGTATCATATGCTTTAGACAGAGTTGTTTTGAATTCATGCATCCTAAATTCTGAATTATAAGGAAAATTGTTATGGATGTTAAAGGGCAGATGTATTTGTTCAGCACTATTTTTAGGCTGCCATAAAAGCAGAGTTATACGAATCAAATGCTGAAACTTATGCAAATGTTTGCCCAAGAACATTGGTTATATCTAGAGGGGTGGTATATTTCGCATTTCCTATATTAAGTATTGAAAAAGTAAGTAAACTCACGGGATATGACATTTACAGCTTTCACATTTTTCCACAATTGTTAACAGAGTTAAAGATGTAAAAGAAGAAATAAGCCAAATCCGTGATTCCCTCTAACAAGGACGACGACGTTTATAACGGTCAATGGCTTTGCCACATTTAAAAGCAAAAAGGTTTCCTGTAGTTAGGTACCTCCTGAAAATGTTAGACATTTTTCTTTTTTTCGACTTTCGTAACAATCTTTATTACACCATGGTCTACGAAATTTTCTTAGACAAGGAGAACTTTTTGGTATAGCGATTGTGGCAGCATGTAAAATTGTATCTACAACATATTGTACTCTTCGGTAATACCAGTAGTACTGACCATGGTCTCAGTGGTATTTGCTAATTGGGAAAATGTGGTCCAGTTTGCCAGCTTGAATATGAATCGTGGAGGACAAGAATTTACACCACCGCTATCAGCATGGGAAATAATAACTGGGGAATGATCACTACCATAAAGATTATTTCTGACTGTTAAAGTAAGGAATTGCAGCAGATCAGTTGTACGAATGACCATATCAATGGTATGGAAGCTTCGTGTGAATTCGTGGAAGTAAGTTTAATCGTCACTGCAGAGCATTGTTATTAGAAATAAACTGCTCAATCTGTCGCCCAGGAGAGTAAGTACTATCGGAACCCCACAATGTACTATGTGCGTTAAAGTCTCCAAATAAAATGAAAGGTGGAGAAGTTGATTCACTAGGTCATCAAGTTCATGTTGATGAATAACATCATGAGGGGGCAAGTAAATACAGCAGACTGTTGAAGATAAATGATGAACGGTGAAGACTATTTTAAGAAAAATGTTTTCTTTTTAAACGCACTTACTTTGAGTTTTATTAATGAATTTCCTTCTCATATCTTTATTTGATCTCTGATGATCGTGAAGCTTGACTCATTGTGATATCTGACTTTTTTGACATCGCAGACTTGACATGAGCCACTTTTCATTAGAGCTGAAGAATTTTAGTTACAGCTTTAACTCCAAAACTGATATCACTTTAAGACAGTTTTTCACTTTGTACTTACGGTTGCAAGTTGAAAAACTGCAATAAGAAAAGAATATTTAAATCTCTCACTTTATTGAAATGTCAAGGGTTTTCCTCTGACATGGTTTCAAAAATGGATTCTTAAAAACAAACTCAAAAACTCTCGATTGAATCGTTACATGGCAATCTATTTGTTCCTATTTATTCCGAAAATGTTTTAAAAAATGCAGCTCAAAAGTGAAGTTTATGATTTTGCCTTCATTTCGAAATTCATGAAGGAATGGACAGTAGTTAATTCCCTAAGACACATATATGTTTGTTAATTCCTCAAAAAGTATTTACTTACAAATGAAATTAGTAAAAATATTTGGAATTTTTACTTATTATAGAAATTAATTATTCCTTATGAATTGGTATTAATAGTAATTTCATAGTTATTAAGTTAAAAAATTTATTTTTTTTAAATAAGGCTTTTATTTTATTTCGAAAAAGTAACATTTATTACAAATTAGCTTTTGTTTTTATTCAAAGACGTTTAATAAAAAAAAGATTCCCATTTTTGAAATGATTAAAAAGCACTTCTCACGTGTATGTAAAAAGTATATTAACTATTATGGAATATTAGGACAATTTATTTATGTATTTTTGGAGCGGTAGCATAGTTACGGTTAAAGGAATAATATAATAGCTGAATTATAGCACTCCTACTAACTTTTGCTGGGAATATTTATTATTATATTTCATTTTTCATGTTGCTTTTGTTACCAGTATCTTCTAAATCACCTTTTAGGCTGACTTTCCTTTTGTATATTGTATGATGTAAAAAGCATTAAACACAAAATGAAACCCAGGGAGTGATAGACAAGATGGATGATTCACACATAAAATATTACCATGCTACGATATTTTGGATTACAGGTTCGAATTAGTTTTTTTTTTTTCACATTAAAATACCTAGATATTTATTCACGCAGCTCAGTGGGAAATATAATTTTAAATTAACTAAAACTTGTTAACATTCATTAAAGAAATTCAACCCTATTACAAACTTGTAAAGCAGAATTAAATTTAATAACCAAAAGTATGTGATGCCATAGTTAATTATATAGCACTTTTGAAAATGAAAACATGAAAAGCAATTGTTCCATATTACACTTTCGTGAACTACAAATTATAATTTAAAATAATTTAACTTTTTTGCATTGAAATTTTTAAATCTTCTTAAAATTTTAAATAATTAATAAATTTAAAATTAATTGAATAATTTATTAATACTGTTAAATAAAAAAACAATTTTTCCTGTAGCCCCGCCCTTCTCTTTTAATGGAATTTTAGGTATGCTTTTATCTTCAATTACACTGCATTCCCCTACACCTCAAATTAATTCTAGAAGAGAGCACAAAATACAAAAAACGCTTGACACATCCGGGGAAAGAATAATTTAAATACAGAAGGGTTATCTTCGCGTGCAAAAGATGCAACACAACTAGCTCTGCGCAGTTCTCAATGAGGAGATGAATTTTAATGAGCTGTTCATTTTCACCTGAATCCCCCCCCCCCAAGAAAAAAGATTCCAAGATTTCTAAGGAAAATGCAAAGTGTTTCATGTCTTAGAACATGGCTGTGGCAACCGCACAAGAAATAATTGTAATTTTATTTTTCTTGCTTTTTATCATCCAAAGCTTATGTAGTTTCATCAAGAATTTTTTTTTATTTTCTCCCTTAGAGAGAATACATAAGAAAGTATCATTGAAAAAATTCGACCTGAATACTTTTTTGAAATGCCCTCCCCCCTGAATCTGAAATAATTTATTTTTGATATAATGCCTGTTCATTTTTCTTAATGTCTACGGTATCATTTTAGTAGGAATTAAAATTACGGGCATACCCTTAAAAAGTCATCGTGCTATCCTAAAATAAAATATTAATATAGCTTATTTAAACGAAATAGCCGCACTATGAATATAATATTTCAAAAAATTCAATTAGCTATAATTAAGTAATTTTGTATGTAGCCTGCGCTTTAAATTTCCTTCAAAGTCTAAACAGAAACTCTAAAATGGTATTTTACATTCCCCATCATTCATTTTCGTGAGAACCTAATGACTCAAAAACGCAGAGAGCTAGAACATAAATAAATTATGTAAACTTATTATTAGAATTTTAAGTGTATCCCGAAATTCATAACTAATTAATCAAAAGAGCATTTATCTGAAGTTTACTCAACTAAAAAGAGAGGGAGAGAGAAAAAGAACTTTTGGACAATTATCACAAGTCGCATAATACTTTGGTAGAGGCTCCGGAGGGTCTCTTCGATTTTAAATAAGCTTCACAGAAAATGGCAGAAGATAGTTTCACGCTTTATTAATGAATACGCTGATGTGTTTTGTTTCGGGTGCCCATGGGTATAAATTTGACCAACAGTTTATAAATGTTTGGATTTCTATTGTTGGAAAAAATAATTTCGAGATTTTCTTCAAGCGGTGGCATGTTAATTGTTTAATAGGAAGGTAAGTGGACGGGAAAATGAAGTGGATGGTCAGGATCGACCACTTTGTGGATAGGGGCCAAATACCTTCAAAAGGATATCAGTTTGGTGAATAGGTCAGTGTTATGGAGAGGCTATGCTAAAAAATTGCAGTGGGCCTCAACAAAACCTGTCAATGTTGCTACATTCAGTGGTGGCGGGGTGGAGGAAGAAGAAGGTGGTGTCACGAAAAGCACTTCCACTTCTACTGAGACAACTAAACTCCTGGAATTCTTGAGAATGAAACCGGAACTTTTCGGCTTCGAAAAACTTTGGGACGATGTGTGGTGAAAAACTCCATCGCATATGTATCAATAATAATCCTGTATATAATTATGTAAATATTTAAACTAATTAAACGTAAAAGTATTTTTTAGATAGGCTCTCTTCAATGTTTTAGTCTGATTGTGTCAACACGTTCGATGTGACTTCATTTCGGCGCGGAAAGAGCGATCGCCGGCGAGGTGAGTAATGCATTTACATTTTCATTGCTCATCAATTTTCCGATTGCTACATAACTTGGCGCCCGAACAGGGACGCTGGAATTGAGTCACAATATGCTTTGATAACTGAGAAAAGGATTTAGTTTGATCGCTTGCTGTTTAAATATTTGATGGCTCATTAACAATATTTGAAATATATAATAAGAAATTGATTTGAAAATTTTAATATCTAATGAGAATATCTATATCTACTTTGGAAACAGTAAGCGAACATTACTAAAATAGAAGAGAGTGTTTTAAAACGAATACTATTGAAGAAATTGCTCTAAAGATGAAGTTGAACTGATTATATTTTATATAATTTGGATTAGAGTAATTTGATACTATTTTAAAGAATACAGGATGTAATAAAGATTTAGAATGGTTAAATTTGTTCTCAATTCGGATAACCATGTACATATTTATAAAATTTATTCTGATTCTGAATTAAACTGCATGTTCATTTAAGAATTGATTATATTCTACTTGGAAATTAATTATTCTTTTGAGAATATTTTTATTTGGAAAGTTTACTAATTTAAGAACTTGAATACATCTGAATGTTTACATATTTTGAATTGTGCATTTTTTATGAATAGAATTTATTGATTTTAATATTACATTTTATTATTGAAAGTAAAAGTATATGTGGTATTGAATATATTTACAGTGTTACTAGCATTTGATTAATATATTAACATCAGAATGGAAACATTAATTAAACTGAGAGGCTCTTATCGTGGCTGCTTTACTAAATTTACTGAAAAATTGGAATTATTTTTGAAAACGAAAGCAGATGATTCTGATTTGTATGTTAGTAAACTGAATCAGTTAACAGAGAAATATTTAAAAATTCAAAACCTAGATAACGATATGCTTGATTTAATAAAGAAGGATGTTTCATGTTCCGAGGAAAGTATATGTGATGAAATCGAAAGTGTCGAATCTTATGAAGATAAATTCATATATTTTAAAACGAAACTAGAACGCTGCATAAATAAATCTGACAGCGAAATTGATGCACATTCAATTAATGAAAAAAGAAATTTTAAGTTGCCTAAGATTGAATTGCAAAAATTTGATGGGACTCTAAAGGATTGGTTATGTTTCTGGGGATTATTTAAAAAAATAGATTCAGATCCTGATATTTCGAATGAAGATAAATATCAGTACTTGATACAGTCAACCCTTAAAGGTTCAAGAGCTAGAGAGGTGGTCGAGTCCTTTCCCCCTACGGCTGAGAACTATGTTCAAGCCATCGAATGTTTAAAAACACGGTTCGGAAGAGAGGATGTCTTAGTGGAGGTCTATGTAAGAGAACTTTTGAGTTTAGTGTTGAATAATGCTCTGAATAATGAACATAAACTTCCACTGATTAAATTGTACGACAGAATCGAAACTCAGCTAAGATCTTTACAGATGCTGGGTATAACAAGTGATAAGTATGCTTCCATGCTTTACCCTTTGGTCGAGTCATGTTTGTCTATTGATCTTTTACGAATTTGGGAACGACATTTGTCTTCGATAACATTTAAATCAGATAAGAAATTCAACAAGTTAGAAACGTTAATGAAATTCCTTGGAAATGAAATTGAGGGTGAAGAGAAAATTAACATAGCGAAAAGTGGATTTGGGCTAGAACATAAGAACAAGAAAAATCAAGCAATTAAGTCTTCTTTTAATCGTAATAAAAATATTACCACGGGTATGGAACTCTATAGCTCAGTACAAAGCAACACAGCCTCGAAGAACTTTCATTGTGTATTCTGTGATAAAAATCATTTTAGTGCTGACTGTAGATATGCTCAAAGTTTACCAGGTGATCAAAGGAAAGATATTTTAAGGAAAAAAGGTGGTTGCTTTAGGTGCTTGAAAATTAATCATATTTCTAGCAATTGTAAATCCAGAATCAAATGTTCAAATTGTGGAAGATTACACCATCATCTTTTATGCAATAATAATCAAACCCCTTCTCCCAAGGAAATCACAAAATCTAAACCTGATGCTGATATTCCTGTACAAGATCAGGCACTAGCAAATGTTTCGCCTTCACCTCATGTTTTGTTGCAGACTCTTGTAATTCACTTAAGAGGAGAAAAGGGTAAAGTGAAGATAAGGGCAATAATTGACTCAGCTTCACAAAGATCGTACATTTTGAAAAGTACAGCGCAAAGATTGAATTACCAACCCCACCGGAGAGAAAGTCTGCGACATTCCTTGTTTGGTGGAACGAGTACAGAGGTCTGCCATCATGACGTTTATAGAGCATTTCTCACTGACTTCGATCTGACTTACAATTGCAACTTTGAAGTCCTCGGCCAAGAAACTATCTGTGCAACAATCCCACCCGTTGCGGATGGTATGTGGATGAAAGAACTATCAGAAAACAATATCCACTTGAATGATCAACATCAGGGACCCATAGAATTATTAATTGGAGCAGATGTTGCTGGAAAACTTCTGACCGGAGGTTATAAGCTCTTACCTTCTGGTTTAGCAGCAATCGAAACAAAGTTAGGATGGACGGTCATGGGTCGTACAAGAAGAGAAAAGCGTGATGAAAACACAAATCTGATTGTTACTTCAATGCTAGCAGGAGGAATTTCTGAAACAGATTTATGGAGTCTTGATGTAATGGGAATAAAAGATTTAGCTGAAAAACAATCAAAAACGGAAAAGGAAGAAGCTTCCATGCAGCATTTCTCGAAAACGTTAAAGAGACTTCCTGATGGCCGGTATGAAGTGTCTCTTCCCTGGTTGGAAGGGATGCAACCACCTGCCAATAATCGATTGATTGCGGAAAGAAGACTAAAGGGAACAATTAAGATTCTTCAAGCAAAGAATTTATTAGAGGGTTATGAAGGTGTCTTCCGCGAATGGCTGAAAGAAGAAATAATTGAACCTGTAAATATTACAAGATTAGATGATCTTCTTTGCACATACTTACCTCATCGGGCCGTGATCAAAGAGAATTCAACAACAAAGATTCGACCGGTATTTGATGCTTCAGTAAAACAGAAGAATGAATTATCTCTGAACAGCTGTCTTGAAAAAGGACCTAATTTAGTTGAACGGATTCCGAGCATCTTGAATAGATTCCGACTTAGAGCGTTTGGCGTTATCGCTGATATCAAGAAAGCATTTCTCCAGATAAGTATTAACGACAAGGATAGAGACTATCTAAGATTTTTATGGTTTGAAAACTTGAGATCCTGATAAATTGAAAATTTATCGCCATAAACGTGTTGTGTTTGGAATAAACGCAAGTCCTTTCCTACTTGGCGCGACTATCTCGTACCATCTTGATCAGGTTCCTGAGCATCTTCAAGAGGTAGCGGAAAAATTGAAGACTTCCATGTATGTTGACAATTGTGTCACAAGTTTAGATACGATGGAAGAAGTAGAAGCGTTTATTGAACACTCAAAGGAAATAATGATGAGTGCTAAATTTGATTTGAGAGGATGGAGATTTAATGAGGTCGAATCCACCTCACATCGAACCGGTGAAGAATTCCCTCCGCATGAAGAAAATGTCTCAGTATTGGGACTTGAATGGAATCCAAAAGATAACACTTTAAGCTGTACTTATAAACAAGAGGTTTTCGATGCAATTCCATTAACTAAAAGGTCGATATTGTCATCGGCTAATCAACTGTTTGACCCTCTTGGAATATTGAGTCCTGTGACTTTAAGGTTTAAAATTTTGATGCAAGACTGTTGGAGAGCAAAATTGTCTTGGGATGCTCAACTATCTGATGAACTTGCCAAAAAGTTTTTGAAATTAAAAAGAGATTTAACTTACACAGAACATTTAAAGATACCTAGAAGATTGGCAATAAATCTTAAAGACAGAAGCAATCTATCATTCCACGTTTTCTGTGATGCCTCTCAACTGGCGTATGCAACCTGCATATATTTGAGAAGTGAAAATGAAGAGGAGGTTTCCTGTCAACTCGTACAGTCACGATCCCGAGTTGCTCCATTAAAACCTGTAACAGTTTCCAGATTGGAATTACTTGCATGCACTATAGGAATACGCCTCATGGCAACAATCAAGCAAGATTTACACATGGAAGATGTAACTACATTTTACTGGACGGACTCCATGAATGCTTTGCATTGGATCAAAAATGAAGAAGAATGGGGAGTTTTCGTAATGAACCGCGTGAGAGAAATTAGGAAATGCAGCTCAAAACATGAATGGAATCATATTCCTGGATCATTCAATCCAGCCGACTTACCATCTAGAGGATGTTCAGTGGTTACACTATTAACTCAACAGTGGCATTATGGTCCATCTTGGCTAAAACAAAAGGCAAAACATTGGCCAGTTAGCGAAGCTAAGGTCGATAAAGAAATCATAAATTCGGAGAAGAAGAAGACTATAGTTACCTTGACAGTTACAAAGAACGAAGAATTTGATTACTTTGCCAGTGTTTCATCTTTCGAGAAAATAGTGAGAATCACTGCTTGGATTCTTCGATTTGTCAGAAATTGTAGAAAGTTGACTCTGTACACCTCACAAAATTTAGAGAGTGAAGAATTTATAGAAGCGGAAACCCTAATTTGGAAATTTGTACAACATACCTCATTCAGAACAAAACAATACGTAGGGTCCTAAATTCTTGTATCACTTGTAAAAGATTTGAGGTTAAACATCCGGAGATACAAGCTGCACCTTTGCCGGAAGACCGTTTAAGAGACTCTGCTACCTCTCTTAGCAGAGTCTCTTAACGGTCTCCCGGCAAACGGTCTTCCGATCTAGCAGGTCCTTTGTTTTTAAAAGATGGATCCAAAGCTTGGATTGTTTTATTTACTTGTGCAGTTTACCGCACAGTGCATCTTGAATTAGTAACATCACTTACAACTGACAAATTCCTTCTATCGTTGCGTCGATTTATCGCAAGAAGAGGAAGACCATCTACCATCTATACTGATAACGGTTCCAATTTTCAGGGATCAAATCAAGCTTTGAGAAGAGTGGATTGGCAAAAAATCAAAAGTGATTCATCTGTATCAAGAATACAGTGGAAGTTCATTCCGCCCAGCTCACCGTGGTGGGGTGGATTCTGGGAAAGATTGATTGGTCTAATGAAAAACATCTTAAGAAAAGTTCTCGGCAAGGCTTGCTTAAAGTATGAAGAGCTTTCAACAATCCTTTGCGATTTTGAGAATGTCATAAATTCCAGACCAATAACTTATGTTTCTGAAGACATGGAGCTACAACCGCTGACTCCAGCGATGTTTCTGAGAGATCTCAAAGAGAGTGGAGTTCCAGATATGGATCAAATTGAATCTTCAAGTTTACAAAAAAGATATCTTTATAGATTGAAACTTCGTGAAGATCTAAGAAAAAGGTTTCGGTCGGAGTATCTTGGTCAACTTAGAAGTTATGCGAAAAAATCGCAAAACAGCTACTTCTTTTCCATAGGAGATATAGTTTTATTAGAGACCAAGGCTAAAAGAATCAGTTGGCCTCTTGGAAAGGTTATCGAATTAATCAAAGGAAGAGATGGAATAGTTCGTCTAGTCAAAGTTCGAACCAAACAAGGAGACTTACTTCGACCTATTCAGCGCCTCTATCCTCTTGAAGTAGGTTCTCCCATCGACAGAGATCTTCGTGAACGAATTGAAGAACCCACTATTTGCGACGAAGGTGATGATCATAACCCCAGTGATTCCTCATCACCAGTGCCTGTCTCTGAGGAAGAACCAGCACCAGTGCCCGTATCTCAGGAAGCTACATCATCAGTGCCTATCTCTCCGGAAGAACTGTTACATGCTTCTCAGCCTCGGCGAATCAACCGCTATGGTCGAACGGTACGTGCTCCTCATCGTTTGGATTTCTAGAGAACATTTCCTTGAGAATTGAGTTCCAATGAGGTGAAACTCAAGGTGGGGAGTATGTCACGAAAAGCACTTCCACTTCTACTGAGACAACTAAACTCCTGGAATTCTTGAGAATGAAACCGGAACTTTTCGGCTTCGAAAAACTTTGGGACGATGTGTTGTGAAAAACTCCATCGCATATGTATCAATAATAATCCTGTATATAATTATGTAAATATTTAAACTAATTAAACGTAAAAGTATTTTTTAGATAGGCTCTCTTCAATGTTTTAGTCTGATTGTGTCAACACGTTCGATGTGACTTCATTTCGGCGCGGAAAGAGCGATCGCCGGCGAGGTGAGTAATGCATTTACATTTTCATTGCTCATCAATTTTCCGATTGCTACAGGTGGAGAATCATGTTATGGAAGTCAGGAATGGGTGCGATAATGCTGCAAATATAATAAGGACATCATAATAAAAACACAAAAAAATTCTAAACATTCCTTGAGGGAACTGGGACGGTCTATACCTTCAGAAAAATCGTCCCAGTTCCCTCAAGGAATGTTTAGAATTTTTTTGTTATTTTATTATGACGTCATTATTATATAACGTCATAATAATTCAGCGAATTTTCTTCAATTTTTAAGGCAAATTGAAGAAAATTCGCTGAATCCAGCAATGTATGATATGTATATTTTTATAAATATGAAGGCCTAGAAATTAAAATTTTAAAATGTAAACAAAGGTGCCACGCCCCTTTTTTAAAGGGACATCATTTAAAATTAACCTTTATTTTCACTCTTATTTATTTATTATTTAAGTATTTTTTATAATTTTATAATTTTGGGAAAGGATACGAACAACTCAACTCGTTATATGGATATTTACAAGTTTATTTAACTGTTAATCTTCACCTCGTGCTTTTTTGTTTACAATGCTCACCGTGATCTCGCTTCCAAACTTTTATTACATTTTATTGATAAAGTCTTTTAGTTATTCTGAAATTACTTAATAAGTAGCAATGCCAAGAAGAAAACTGTTTGGGAAAAGAAAATCTCGCTCGAATCGATTTTCTACTGTGAGTCAAACATAGAAATGTGCTGACAGTGAAAAATTGAATGTAAGTGCTTACAAAAGAAAATTGGAATGTGCTGATTTGTTTTCTGATAAGGAAGTTCATTACAATTATTCTAGCGATATGGAGTCCACAAACAATATCATTGATTTGAGAATATTAAGAACACTCCTAAATACATTTTAAGAATGTAAGCAATGTTGCAATTTTGATACAACAATTCAGCATTTGTGTATAGGAAAGAATTCCAAAAAACACATTTGTTGGGCTCAATACATTAAAAATGGGTGTCATAGATGATGTAATCTGTTTTAATGATGGAGTATTTAGTCGAACTGAGGTACTTAAAAATTTAGGTATTACACCTGGAAGAAATGCTAATGATGCGTTGAAAAAAATAGATTTGCTTCGTATCCGAGAAGCTGATATCATGCATAAAAAAACCTCTAAAGAAGCAAGAGTAATTAATAGACAAATGAAAAAAGTATCAGAACTTCTATAAGTGTCTAATCAAAATGAATATGGTCCAAGGAGGTTTTAAAAATTAATATAAATCTTTTTATTGGTAAATATATAGTTTTTTACAGTTTTCTCAAAACGTGTTTTTTTTTTTTTTTCAATTTTAGGTATACATACACAAAATTCTATTCATCATAGAGATTTAAGATATTTTACTATGATATATATCATTATTATGTATCTATTAAACCCTTTTTATATATTTTTCGATAGTGATATAATTCTAAGAGGATATTTATAATGAAAAATATCACATTTTTGAGGATTTATAGTTATATGACATTTAATATTTTTTTTAAAATTTTTTTCGTTCTAACAGAACAAAAATTGGTTCACTATAATTATTATACTTTTATGCACATATAATGCTAAGTTTGAGATAATGCTAAGCAGAATTTTTTTCTGAGGGTACCTTTGTGTACCTCTATATGAGTGGCTAGCCGCATCATAATACATTTTCGATTTGCTATAGAAAAATAAATACTTTAAAATATAGCTAATTTTTTATTGTATTAAATTGAGAATAGTACATTTTATCCATATGTTTCATCTTTTTACTGAGAAATAATTTTTACTGTTATAAAATCCCCTTTAATTACAACCGAAATTTTGACTGTTTTCATTGTCGAGACCGTCCCAGTTCCCTTGAGGCATTTAATAAATTACAAATATGATTAAAAAGCCAATTTTTTTAAAAAAATATTTCTCTTAGGTCTTTAGGGTTACCGGTTTTCGTTTGGATCAAATATCTTTCAATACTTTTAATATTTACAGATATGGCCGATTCAAAATAGACGCAGTCGGCCACTTCGATAGTCTTCGCAGTCGGCCACCACCATTGTCGATACTACTTCATTCAATGGTGACGGAGTGGTCAGCTGTACACAAGAGGAAGAAGGTACAAATTTAATTATCCATTCCCCTTCCACATTCTTTTTTCTTGTTTGCTAAAACCTAAAAATTACGTTTGAACAAAGTTTTATTCCTCCACTTTTGTAATCTTTCGAAATGGCTAAACTTTCTGGGATTAATAACAAAAACAAGATTTCTCATCTATCGGTCTGTATATTGGGAGTATGTGAGAAAATGCAGCTCTAAAACGCAATGCCATTGACAAAAGAAAGTTGATTTGTTGCTACCAACATTATGGATATTTATCCAGCTTTGAATTGTTGTTGTTGTTGCGTATGGCACTTGCCATGGGCAAGCCCCCTGCTGATACAGCGGCAGACTTAAGCCGAAAGGAGCGTCTCTTTTTTTCTTTTTTGAAGTTACACCAACTAAGGCCAAGAGTACGACTTCAGCAACACACTCACCCCATTTGCTTGTACAACTCCTTTCTAAAGGAGGGGGCACAGTCACACATCTCACAAATAGCACACAGAAGAACAACCATGCCCAAACCGGTACTCAAACCCTGGACTCCCAGAACACGAGGAAAACGCACTACCTCTGTGCCAGAAAGCCGGCTACTTTGAATTGAGTCAATGGAAAGCAATCCAAAAACATAAAACCACATTGAATTATCTTCATTCTGCACGTGGTGCAAAACGTATCTTCTTAGTGAAAGAGAAAGTCGACGAAAGAACACTTTTGATTTTCTCAGAAAGATACATAGTACTGAGAATAAATACTATATGAATAAAATCAAAACAAACAACAGCTGAGATAAATCCATTTATTTCCTTGGTATAAAATTGTACTATTTTTTTTCTTCATTGAAATCAGTTTTATAGAAAAATTAGAAGAAAGATTTTCCCAGATAATTTATAAAGGAAAAAGGTATGATTTTTAAATTTAATCACTTTAGTTTAATTAACTCTATTTTGAAGCAACACGAAGATTGAATGAAAAATGTGTTTTCAACAGATTAGCTGGATGCATCTGAATGAGCACCCATTCTTTGCATTTTCTCTCCATACTAAAGTTAGGTTGTTTGACAATTACTCTTAGATTCAACGAACAGTTGATCTATATAAATATGTATATTTGGTGAAATTTCGAATTCTCAGATCTCTAAACAAATGTCATGCATACTTATAATCATCAATCTCAATTTTATCAAAAAATAAGAGTATTATGTCAAATGATTTTGTATAATTTGAAATGAAATAGAAACTCATAGATTTTAAATTTGCTTCGAGTCGTGGTTCCCTGGTGGTAAGGTCTCACCTTCGGAACCTTGAAGGCTTCCAGTACGAGGATCGATTCTGCCGAAGAACCGTCGTGTAAGCAGGTCCCCTTCAGCTAATTCCATCGGTGCCAACGTTCCTCCCGCAGGTGTGGCGTGAGATGAAATGCCCCCTCAGGTGCCACTCCCGTCGTTTCTTCACGGTTTAAAATTGCCTATCCCGTTCCAAAATAACCCTAGTGTAAAAAGGTCAGTTGATATAACTAAACTATACTTATATTTGCTTATATTCTTTTTAGAATTAAATAAAAATACTAGCATGTTTAATTATTTTTTTGCTAAACAAATTTTGCTTTCAATGTCGGTGAGATAGTAAAAGATTGATAATCTTATATTTTTCAACGTTTTATCCTTTTTGAACTAATAAACAGATGACTGCTTTGCCTTCCTAAACCACTCATCGTAGACCGAGACCCATACATATCTTAAATAATCTAGCATCACATCTCAGTCGTTACGTAATTGCCCTTGTGGTAAGATGAACCTTATATTTCCTATTACGTTCTCTCGTTAGTGCACTGTATAAATATGGAAATGTATTCCCTTAAAGCAATGCATGTCTAAAGAAAAAAATGTAACTTTTTTAAATATAGGAAAATTAATAATACGGAAGTTAATAATTATTATCTTCCATTGTTTAAAAAGGAAAGCTTAAAAAATAATTACATACTTTTAAGTGAACCATTTTGAAATTTCAGACTCTCATTTTATTTAACTATTTTCAGTTTGAACTTACTTTATTCTGAATTTTAAGTTCACCAAAAGAAAAGAATTTTATCTAAGCTGTCCATCTTCAACTTAAATCCTCCTTCGAGAGCTTAAGGTCTAACATTTCTTCTGAAAGTTCAATTTTAACCAAAAGTCGTACAAAGTACAGTCATTTTTCCCCTTTTTTCTATTGCCACCTGAGACTTACATATATCGGTAGTGATTCTTTTGTTTTCGGATTTTTTTGAGAGACATAAACATAGCATAAGAATAAATTTTCTTTCGGGATATTGGTACTAAAATCCTATTTAATCTAATTATTTTCTCCTTTTTAAATCTGTAATTAGGCTAATTTTTTTCTGGAATTCTGAAAAGATAATTTAAACAATGTAGGGAAAATTTTAATATTATCAAGAAGAATTATAATAAAAGTGTGTAAGAAATATTTTAAGATAAGTTTTTCATATCGATCTAAAATTCAAGAAAATTACCAGAACTAATATTTGGGGGGATTATTTTTTATAATCGACAAGATCGTTTCATTTTCGTTTTTTTTTCCTGTAATTTTCCCAGAATCAATTTATGAATTAGATTCAGAAGCACAGCAGTTCTATCGATTTGCCATTTCAAGACATTTTTCATTAGACAGTCACCAACTCTCACGTCTTAATAAACTTTGAGAGATAGCCAACGACTTTTATGTCTTACCAAATATTGTGCTGGGTGGCAATAAAATAACTTTTCTTGTGGGGCGGCAACTAAACGAAGTTCAAACAAATGAAAAAAAGGAAACCACATTTTATAAGCAGACTGTGGAAGACGATAATTCCACTGAAAAAAATTAGTACCAAATTTGCTGATAGGGAAAATATTGGTTCAGTGAGAGTACATTTCTGAATGAATTCATGAAACTCCATGAGAATAATCTTTTATTCACCGATATGAAGGTCCCTTGGATGCTGTCGAACATTTTCAGTATTCGGACCTTACTTGCGTGCATCATATTGCATATTGTTGCGGATAAACTGTCAGTTTCGATGTTCATGACAGCCCGCCTTATATTCTGTTTCAAAACATGCAGGATTGTTTAAGAGCAGCCACAGCATTATACTGTATAGTATAGAATAGTTTTACCAGTAAAGCTGCTGAGGTAAGCCCACGTTAAGCACACATCGGTTATCAAACACTCATCAATAGTCAAGAACGAACTACTAAAAAGTCATTTGCTCTTCTCTTTTTACATGAAATGCATGGCGCTGCTGTCATGCACGCGCTAAAAATTTTACATAATCCATTTCGATATGCAAATTTCTCTTTCGTACATGACATCAGCGCCAAAATTTCTCCCATTGATAACTTTTGGTTCTAATTTTTTTTCTTGAGGAATACATCATCTTCCTTCAATCGCCTGCTTATGGAATGTGGTTTCATTTCCTTCATTCTTTTTTAGCTGTAGAAGTTCCCAAACAGGGAAAGTTATTTTATGGCCACCCTATATTATATTTATAGAAGTATCAGCTAAAAAATTCGTTTAGTGGTAACATGACGAGCATAATCAGCGAAAAGGTTCCTTGCGCTTAATTGAGGATGTGCGTAGGATATTTTTGATTCGAATTTCTCTGCTAAACAAAACACTGAAAAAATTGCATTAATTCCAGAGAAAACCTTAGTTGTATGAACGAAAAAAGAATAGTTTTTCCATAAATATCGTATTTAGTATTGCACATTTAAAATCATTTACAACAATATACAAATAAGAAATTTTTAAAAGAATTTCAAAGATCATATGAATAAATCGGAAAAATGCGACAAGGAATTTCTAAATTCGAAATAAAACTTGACTGTGGCCTTTTTCTGAGAAATTCAAGTCGCAGTTTAATATGATTATCCGGATACAAGAAACTTTCCTGAAGACGGAGACAAACCGAATAACATTTGTTGATGATGAACTTCATGTCTTGCAAATTGAAACGAAGGCCATGACAGTTCCAAGGGAGAAAAGTGTCCATTAAGATAATTGTGCTGCTGAAGAGTTAATAGCAGCATGTGGGGAAGGTGCAGAAATTTCGCAACTCACGTGTAAATCATCATTTTCTTCGGTGATATTGAATAAAAGGTGATCTGAAATTTTGGACTCGTTTTGAAAACTTCAATTTTAAAGAGTTTTGAGATTTAGAGTTTCAGTCAGCTCTTTTTGGTCTTGATGTTTCTGAGATACCTGTTCCTGACAAATCCTGACTTTGGTTGTCTTTACTTATAATAAAGCACAATCTGTGTGTGTGTGTGTGTGTGTGTGTGTGTGTGTGTGTGTGTGTGTGT
>JAOUZG010053093.1:5595799-5641458 GCA_026289955.1 Argiope argentata
GGTCGTTAAGTGCAGGTGGTCGCCCACTGCGCTGTCCATGATGGGATGTGATGCCTGACATTTCCTACTCACGGCACACTCTTGATACTGTGGATCTCGGAATGTTGAATTCACTAACTCATCCGCAATGGAATGACCCATGCGTCCAGCTCCAACTAACATTCCACGTTCAAAGTCTGTTAATTCTCGTCGTGCCGCCATAAATCACGATCAACCTTTTCACATGAATAACTTGAACACTAATGAAAGCTCTGGAAAACGAACTGCGCATTTATACTTTTTCGCTGCGATACTACTGCCATCTGTATATTTGCATATTGCAGGCTTATCAACGTCAGTATACGCGCTGTGCAATGTAGTCTAATTGATATGGCTTTCGAAGCTGTAAACCACCTCGTGTACCATTGGTGACTCAACGACACAAAGCTCTGCACCTTACCTGGACTCGCCAACTCTGTCGTCGGGCTCTTAAGAGTGCCATGTACAGAGAAAGAAACCCGATGTCGACAAAAGCGCCTCCTATCGGGGGGATAGGGCGGTGACTAAACTAACGAAAGAAGAAGCTTAAAAGTTTTGATTGACAAGCCGAATAACACCCAACAAGAAAAGATTCCCAGTCCCCAGGAGATACTGCTGTGTGAGAGAGTTGCATTCAGAAGGTCATTTGATTCACCAAACCACCCCCAATAAAACAATAAAATTCCCGTACTCATTGTAGGGGTCTTGAGACAACACGAGAAAGGGGGTCGTGAACCCCCAAAAACTTGTTTGGAAAAGTTACTCTCTGAACTAGATATTTTAGATTTTCTCTGCAGGCACAGAAAATCGTACGGAGGGCAGCGGGAATGTTAGACGGAATCTTAGAGCATAATATTCATCACTGATTAATTTTTGAAACACTTCGATTTCGGGGCATTTAATTGCTTTTCATAATTCTGTTAATATTAGAGAATCCTATAATTAAGAAAGAGTAATTGAATAATTTAATATTAACAGAATTTTGTTTGACAAGACTTTATTTTTAATAATAATTACTTTTATTAACTTTTCGATCCAAGAGGATGGGCAAAATCTACCTGTCTAAGAAAATGTAAGACTTCGGACTAATCTCCAAAGAATGGGTCCAATTCTTTATCTCAATAGTTTTAGTACTAATAGCGAATTTTAATAAAATGTTCCTTTTTTAAAAAAAATTATAAATAAATTATTTTCTTAAAAAATAGGAAACGGACAAAATTTAGTTGAATGTTTAAACTTTTGCAACATTGCCTAGTGATACTGTGTAGCTGGGATGTTCCTAATTTCTATCTGATTTTCTCAAAAAAGAGAATATCCTAAATATTAATTAAATGGCTCCTTTGTACCATATTAAAAAGAAAAGATAAATATAGTGTTTCGGAAAAATGTTCCTCAGCCTTTTAAACGTGGAAAATGACCAACTTAATTTAATGTACATAAATTGGAAGGGAAAATAATGAATTAAATTGTAAAATGCACATATTAGATTGAATGTCTCTTGGTTTTGGAAATATTTAAACCATTAATTGTGTGATTATTTTTAAATTTATTTTGTTTTAATTATTTATTGGATTTTTGAAGTGTAACCATTCATCTGCTTAGCCAAGATTCTATTTTTTGTATTAGAGTCTGGAATATTTCAAACTGAAAATTCGTCTAAGATTTGTAATATTTTTTACTTATAAATAAAAAAAATAATATGGAAATAATAAATAGGAGTTAGAATTTTTTTAAAAATAATGAATCTAATTTCTAAAGAATTTGTTTCAATATAATTTGGTTAAAATGGTCACTAATATTTAATATAAAAAAAGAGTAAATTGACTGCAGAGCTTTCTCTCTGACATTCATCATGAGTCAAAACTGTTCCGCATTTCTGAAAGCTTATCAGCAATTTAGTTTATTTGTATGCAACTAAAGTTTTTTTTAAAGTTGTGCGAGATTCAATTAAATAATTTGGTAGGAATATTACTTCGTACGAAATAGAAATTATGATTACTCCTTTGTCACCAGGAATTGATAAACAAATAGTTGTAAATTATATTGTTACGCAAATGCTTACACATTAAAAAGTATAATTTTTTTGTCTTATAAGAAAACGTTTTCATAAAAGCAGTGACCAACTTAGTTTTAGTTAATTTTTATAATTCAGATTTATGGCTGCTAAAATTTACTTGTTCTTGATTGCTTACTCACACGAGTATATTTAACTTCAAATTCTATGAGACATTTAACATTTACTACTTTTCTAAAAACCGTATACCATTCCGCATTTTGTGCGATGCATCTCTTTTAATTTTCAATAATCTCAACTAAAATAGGAACTTGAAAAACGAAAGTGTTTAATCTTCAACTAATACAAAAACTTTCTCATTCAGTATTATTTATACGCTGTACAGATAATATTCTAATCTAATAATAATTAATTTTACTAATATTGAGCTTTATACATCCAATAATTCATTACATTAAAGAATAACAAGATTTTAAAAATTTATAAAATTTACAACGCTATAACTTCCGAAACTATAACAGCACAAAATAGATTTTTGCATCATGATAAAGATTTTAAAAAACCCTACCTTTTTAATGCTACCAAAGTTTTTTTGAGATATCAATATTTTAAAGAAAAAAATTTTAATTTCCAATCAACTAAATCATTCCCTAAAACTGAATAATTTATGAAATTTGAATATCGTTCTTCTGTGAAAGCTGACGATTTTAGACCACTTCATAAGCGGTCTCAAAAAAAGATAGGCTACCAAGATTTCTCGACAGTGATTGGCCTATTATTATGAAAATACTGTTTGTTCAAATATTGATATGTAAAAAATAACAGATTTGATAGCAAAAGACAGAAAGTTTATTTATTTAAAACTCGAAGTATGAAGAGTATTTTTCAGAATATGATGCTTTAGGACAAAAGTACTGTGTAAAATATAAACTTCATAATTTATTATAAGAACATTTATTGACTGATATCATATAAAATATTTATATTTGCATCATTTAAATGTTTTGAAAGTAAAATTAAAAATTGAATTTTAAGAAAATCCAGTGAAATTTCTGTCGAATAATTCTTTAAGATGTTATGAAAATTACAAATGATTTAAATGAAATCTTCTATGCATATTTCAATGTATCGTGTCAGAACATAATTTCTTGAACGGCCAAGCACCACGGGCTCGTGCAATTTAAATTATCTTTTTATTCATTTTAATGGTTTCGTTGAATGAGTTCCTTTAGTATTGCAAATGATCTAAAAACACTTTTTCTCGCTTTTATTGTTAAAAAAATATCACATTTCCTATTCATTACATTTCATATAATCACGTGCTCAAATAACGTTATTCTAGGTTTTATTGGCTGTAGTCATTAATTTTTTTTTAAAATTAGAGCTTTTGTAAATGCTATGGCAACGCATTATTCAAAGCTGATTTTTCGAGATGCTCGTGCGGATAAAGAAATTTAAAATGTTTATTTTTCCCTTACGGATTTTTGTTGACACCAGAAAACCTCATTCCCAAAATATGTTCTGACATGATACTAATTATTCTGAAATGTACGTACAATTTCAATACTGAACGACTCTGCTTTCAATTTTCATATTTTAAAAAAAAGATGTACTTGATTTCAAGAAAAAACGTTTATATTAATTACAATTTAACATCTCCACTCTAATTTATCGTGTAAATTTTATGCACTCTGACAGGAAATTAGTAAGAGATAAGTAATATAATGAACAGAACTGTTTAAGGCCTACATAAAAATATGACACAATTATACAGGCGACTCTTTAATAGATATTGCTTAGTGAACTATTGTTATATATATACACACATATATACATTTTTTACCCTTTTACGACTATTGATATCAACGATTTTGAAGAAAACTCATTCAGAAACTTGAGAATATTCAAGTATTAGTAAATAATAAAAATATACAAAAATGTTCTTGTATCTTACTTTCGTTAAATGAATTATTACCGCTAATTGTTTTTTCTGATAAATGCAATCTTATTTTTCAATTGATAAGAAAATTAACCATTATTTATTGCAAGATATATGAATAAGATAAATGTATGTACAAAATATCATAAACACAAGATCAAATAAATTAAAGTTTTACAAAAAAAGAATGCAAACAAAATAGCATTGATTTATGAGTTGTATATAAAGTACAGTCATAAAAATATCCAAAGGGGGGAAAAGGCTGCGGAAACATTGTGCTTTCTCCTTTTATTCCATTAATTTTTTTCTTTTGATCCTGTATAATCGCAAAAGAATCCGAATTTTCATTTATTCGAGATATCTGAGATCAACGAATTTTGGCAATAAACAATCAAATTTAAAAAATCTTAATTTGTTTTCATTGCCAAAATTTTGGATTTATGAATAATTTTTTCTGTTTTCTGCCGTCCACTTTGAAAATAAAATAATTTTTTTTGTATGTGTGTGTGTTATATGCAGCTGGACCTGCACTTGAAAATAAAATTTATGATTTTTATTTATGTTTGTTTTTCATCTTTGCTTAGTTTCCAAAATAATTTTTTTAAACTTTTATTACTTTATCCGGATTAATATTTGCTGTGCATTTTACTTTTGAAATTCTATCACCACCAATTAGCCCGTCCGGAAATGCTGCTAAATATGCAAAATTCAAATTCTCTTACAAAAGTTTACTAATTTTGTTTTCAGGGTTGCGGTAGTATTCGCTGAAACAAGTGTAGATTGTGAAGGCGCAGATGACCACAGCTGTGATGGTAAACAAAATAAAACAAAACAAAAAGCAGAAAGAAAATAATGCTGTGGGGGAAATTCGAAGACGGGGTGAAGACCAGATAATAAAAGTAACAATCCATCACGTGGTAAAAGGAGGGTTTAGTGTGTATTCCGCGAAAGGGAGGAGTTAAAGGAACTTTAGGGGGGAGTTCAAATTATTTTTCCAAGTTTAAGTCTAAAATGCTGTTTGTACTCATTCTCCTAATTTCTTTTTTTAAAAAAATTATATGTATCGGAAAGAAGATACCAAAACGAATGTATTTCAGTTGCTAATTTTATTTTATTTATGATAGATTTTTTTTAAAAATCGTTTAAATGGCGCCCTTGACATTTTTCCATTTTTATTAAATATTTACAAATATTTTGACGCGTACGAAAAAAAAAATTCCTTCAGGAGAAACCTGTGTTTTTACTCCCTCTTCCGATAGCAGAACGACTTCATAATAAAGGCACCGTACAATATTTTCCCATAGGATAACATTACGTTTGAAAATTGTAGGTGGTGTGTATATGGCACTCTTAATGATTGAAAAAACGCTGTCTGGTCTGCGGAGTTACGTTTCCAAGTGCATCGGGTGGAATGCGGTGTGCGGATGTGGAGAAAACCCAATGAAACTATGGATCCCTCATGCGTACAAAGAACTGATCAGGCTGGTGGAGGCTCAGTGAGGGTAAAGGGCGTATGCAGTTGGCATGAAATGGGACTGTTGATGTGTGTAGACTCAACCATCTTAAGTCAGCGGTACTTTAATATCTATTCTGAGCCTCTACATGCATTCATGTCCTGTGCACATTCTGACGGATGTGGACGATTCCAACAGGATAATGCACCAAACCACAGGTCTACAGTAGCTACCGAGTGGCTTGAGTACCATTCTTCTGAATTTCCTTCCCTCTCTTGGCCACCTAATTCTCCTGAAATGAACATCATTGATCCTATCTGGAATGTTTTGCAATGTATTGTTCTTAGGAGGTCACAGTCACCTCACCCATGACTTTGTGGACTGCCCTGCAGGAATCATGGTGTGAACTGTCTTCACAAATTAGTTGAATTCATGCCAAACCTTACTGCTTCACTTCTGCGTGCTCTACTCATTAATAGATTGGTTTACCAGTTTTTTGGCACTTCAGTGTAAGAATAAATAGATAATGCGAAGACTCTGCTGTAAACACAAAACATTTTTACTATTCTCTTGATACAATTTTATGCATAATTAAAACTACACTTCATAATATAATGAATTATTATAATGCTCTAAAACTTCTTCATTTATAAAATGAATTATTATATACTCTAAAAAATGTATTAAAGCCCTGTACGCCTTTCAACTTAAATGAAAACTATAAGGGTTGTTAAGAACAACAATATTTCATTTATCAAAAGTAAAGAAACAAATCAAAATAGAAAGCTTTCTCGTGGTCATTTTACACATCAGGTCGACAAAATTCATAACTCAATAATTTATCATAAATAAAACTATGATGGAAAACGAAAGACGAAATTACTAAAAGTTTCTTTTTCACTTTTCCTGTACAGTAACAATGAAAGTAAACAAATGCCATCAGGTAACATACACAGCAGGAAAATATTCTTCCACTAGCGTTGTCAATCGAAACAAAATTGCTTTTTAATTCGATAAGAGCTCATCAAAGGGTCCTTCTGATATCGTCCCTGTCTGCTCTGACAAAATATAGAAAGAGAAAATATGCAATCATCTCGGAATCCAACATCAGAATTTTTATGGACATTCATGTTTATCACTTTTCTCAATCAAGACAACACATTATTTATAAAAAAATTTAGTATGTTTTTTTTATTCTGATGAACTCCATAATTAATTTGTGCTCTGATCTAGATAAATAAAATTTGATATCTGATTTTTCTCGCCAAAATGATGTGTTCTTATTAAATTTCGACGAATATCTTCTGCAAAAATTCTGTTTGGCTGCTCATAATATTGCATGGAAGAATAATAACTATAAATTAGCTGTATTTTAATATGAAATTTAATACTTAGTTTTAACACAGGAAATTATGAATATTACAGGTTGGCAAAAATCGTCGAGAATTAACTCACTAGATTTTATTTTTTTAGTCGTATAAAGAATAGAGTCGAATCATAAAAGTCATAAAACAGTCAAGGTTTTCTGGTAGTCAAGAGCTGACCCGAGATTTATATGTTTGAGAATTGATTCCTTGAAAGATTCTAAGAGAGCTTGTTAGTAAGTATCAACAATCTGTCAAAGAAAAATTCGAAGAGAGCTTGTTGTCGTCCTTTCAGGTTTGTTGAGTTTAATTTAGTTATATTAACGGTCCGTTTTAAAATAGAGGTATTTTGGAAAGGGACCTCGGAATTTTGAACCGTGATCAGAAGATGAGGACGACATTTGAGCTTTCACACCCTCTTCAAGCTTCCACACCACATCAGAGGCATGAAGTTTGGTCCTAATGGATTTAAAGTGCACTAGATCCGCTTAAACAATGTCCTGCGATGGAATCGGGTCTCGAACCCCAAACTCCCCGGCTTCGAAGCAGAAACCTTAGCACCAGGCGACCGCGGTCACATTAACACGCTAGTAGTTGAAAATTCGGTAAAAGGTCTTAATACCTCATTTGTAATTTCACATTGAACCCAATAAATCCAATGGGAAGAGGTTGAAATGCACTCTCGATTTTCTACAACGCTTTGAAGTGAAGAACTTGCCATTTTGTGAGTATACAAGAGAAAGATGAAAGGATATTACCATTAGTTAGATGCGAAAGCCTGTGATCGTATACTCTTTTCAATTACCGTAAGTCGGAATTTTGATAGCTAATGAGCGAATGGTCGTAGGAAGTCCTTCCATATGGCTATTCGTAAGATGAAATTGAGATTTCATTTTAGATACTAGATACCAATTAAGCTTTAATGACCGAAACTCAATGGTTAAGGTAAAAATTATCTTAACACATTGACAGCCGGCCCCGCGAAAACACGGGTTTCTGAGTTCGTGTAGTTTCCGATACGGTGCCGCCGCACAGCCGTCGAATGTCTCGTGGGTCGCCGGCTGTCAATGTGTTAAGTCAGCCCATGGAAACTATTGAATTTGTGTACTGATTACCGAGGCAATCAACAATTCCTTTAAACAAGGATTTGGGGGGGGGGAGGTTGCCGATGATAAGGAAGATGAATCGAAATGCATAAAAACGGAAGGAATCCCAGATTGAGGAGACTCTAATATGTATTTGGAAAGTTTATTACTTAATTTGTATTTGCAGTTTCTTAAAAAGGGATATTACACACGCTTTCTATGTAGAAAAGTGGAGCATTCATCAAATCGGTAAATGCTTTTGATAAATATTCATTTTGAATGCTTAATAGAAACTACAAACGTCAACGAATGGTTAATTTATTAAATTAGTAAATGGTTGTGTATAGTGGATTTGGAGTTTTGTTTAGGATTTTTTTAATTGATTAGATTGATTTGGTTATACAGTGGAACTTTAGAGCATGATTTGTTTCCAAATCTTACTCATAATGTGTTTAGTTTAAGTTAGTATAGTTGTATGCTAACGCCGCGCTTTAAAGCCGCACTAGGGCTATTTGAGGACGGACCTCATAATTTTGAACCACATTCAGATGACGAGAGGACAACACCAAACCTGGCACTCCCCTAAGTAAACTTCCAAGCTACACCAACGGCAGAACTTTTCACCCTGACGGATTTAACGAGCACCAACCTCGCTTATATGGTGGTTCTTGGGTGAAATCGGGTCTCGAACTTGTGGCCCTCCGGTTTCGAAGTCATTTTACCAGCCGGTTTGCCATCAGGACACCGCAGCTCTACTCATAATGTGAAACATTCGCTAGGGGAAGCAATTTATTTCATAAGAATCCATATACAATAATGAAATACATTCTATCCTTTAAAAAACAGATTTATAGTAATGTATTTTTTAATTTATAATTCATACTTGTATGGAAAGTAAGTGGTTTAAATATATCCATTTTTGGATTTAATTCAAAATTAGGCAAAAAGGAGAAAAATCATTGCTATATTAAATTTGTAAGGCACAGAGCTGCTTCTTAACTTGTGATGGAATAAAATTCCCTGCTTTCAGCATCTCCCTTATTTCATTGGGAGATTGTTGTATATATTATTGCTTCCCCCAGATGGACTTTCCTCTACTGTGATACAAAATCTAGCTCCGTAAGATCTGTTACCCTGGCTGTTTCTCCACAACCTCACCAGTTCTTTTGCTATCCATGCCCAACTAATTTGGATCAGAAAAACATTCTAAAGAATGAAACTTTCACAGCCACTTCTTCAAACCCCTTGGAATCTCGATCGATGATGCTATCGGATCAAATTTTTCTCTTAAGCAGAGGTAAGGAATCTCTACAAAAAAAAAGCTAAACATAGAACGACATCCGAGGCATAGCCTAATCCCACCTATAATGTCATGGTATTTCCTCGAGACTTGTTCTATGACACATAGCACCTTAAAAGAAACATTTTTTACACATTTTTACTTTTTGTTTTGTTTTTTAAACGAATTACTTGGTATGGGAGATATTCGTTAAACGAGGTATAACCGCATGTATAACTTTAATACCACTGCATGCAATTGCATCTGCATGCAGATCATTAAGTTTAAACATAAGGAGAAATGAGCAAATGTGAGCGAAAAAAGAAAGGCTTGATTTTTCCAACAGAATAAGAAAAAAAATTACAATAGAGGATAAAACCGAACGTAAGAAATGCTCAATCGCATTAAAAATATGAATGAAAATGATAAAAAAATAAAGGCAAATCTTGGCTACAGAATGAGTTTAAATATTAAACGGGTAAATTAATAATAATAGTAAGAAAGAATAAGTAGAAAAGAAAAAGAGAAAAATCAAAGTACAAATAATACAGAAGTCGAAAGAAAACGTAAAATTAAAGTAACTATCAAATCCAAAATTTTCAAAAAATATGACATTGAAGGAAATATATGAAATATCAACGTATTACGAGTTTAAATCCAGAAAAATGCACGAAAAGGTTCAGATAAGATGCAAAATGTCCGAGAGTTTTGCTTGAATGATTTACTAAAAATGTACATTTGTACTTACATTTCAAGTGAAACCATTTTACATAGGAAAGTGAGGAAGAGGCTCTTACGCAGCATTGTATATTCACTTTTTAGTGAAAATTATCATCCATTAGAAAAATGAGGTAACAGATGTGAATATAACGTGAGAGGAGCTAATCATGTTGACAAATAAATCTCAAGAGTAAAAGGATTTTCGTCCGAGAGAATTTGTTGTTGATGAAAACTCTTTTGAAGGTTATTTCAAGGCTCAGGGTTAGTTTTATAAAAAGTGATAAAAAACCACCTGGTCGCAGGGTGCAGAGAATCTCTCCAATTCCATCACATGCGTAAATATATGTAGTGATCAGGTAAGTTGGAAAAAGGCAATGTTTAAACATGGTCGCAACTTCTGTGAAAGGGTTGATGTTAAACAAACTTTCAGAACAAGGTAGAGGATTTTTCTTCCTATTAGATCTTAATCTCATTCCCGTTGCAATCGCTAGTTGCCTCTTGGATTTCATGGAGTACTTAATTGAAGAACATTGCATTAATTTTTATCAGATGACGATGGCACCATCTAAGATGGTACTTCTTTGCTATACTACTATAACGGAAATGCCTTGCTCTATCATAATATTAATATACGTGCAAATAGAGTGTATTTGTAAGAATGAATCTGAACCAGAATCCCGATAAACGTCAACTTGATCAAAGCAAACAAGTTACTCTTCAGATGGGCTATCACTTAGTCTATCGTGTATATTAGTTGAATTCAAATAGAGTTTTTATACAAAACCTTTTTTAAATATATATTTAAAAGCGCCAAAATTTAATCTTAAATTAGTATTATAAAGAGATATATTATTAGTATTATAAAATATATCTATTATTATTTTTATGTGAATAATAGTTATAAATCGTAATTACAAGATGATCTGCTCGAGTTAAAACAATAGAACATTCTAAATATAAAATTTTAACTTCACACATACTGCTTTAAGACAATAAATTATTTGTGAACTGGATAAATTATGTAAGATTCAGTAATGAGAAAATACAGTGCAATTACAGATCAAATAAAGTATTTAAGATTATTCGATTAATTAAAGAACTGTTCGTTGTTTTCTGCTGAAAGGTAAGAAAACAGTTTTCGAAGAGAATTTTGATTTCCAAGTTTTTAAATCATCGACTCAACAGTTTTATTAGCAGTTAACGAGTAACTGTCTTTATGGCTGTTTTAAATGTAATATTTCTATGGATACGATTCCTGAAAAACTAAGGGAGATGGAACATTCTCAGATAAAATATTCCCAAAGTTAGATTAGAGAAAATCAGTTAACCAAAAGTTAGATAAACTAGAATAATAATATTTTAATATCCATATTCGTAAAAATCTTTTTCAAAACTAATATTACCTGCAGCTTTTCTGTGAAAGGCAAGAAACAAAATCTTGCATGATTTAACGAAGATCGGGAAGAAGCAGACCACATTTAAAAACTTTACTATCATTAATAATCGTGGCAGACATTGCGGGCAATAACAAGCCGGATTATCCAATGGTGAAATTCTGCCCGGGCCTAGATTATTTCTTCCTGCATCATGTCTAAATTATGAAAAATGGTATTTAGGGAACTTCATAAAAATTCATTACACCCGGAGTCAAACAACATTGGAGCCATCGTTGGTTCCCATCGAGAGTAACTCTATTGCCTCTGAACAGTTATTACTTCGGAAGGCAACATTAAACCATATTTATTTTTTCCCTCCTTGAGAGATGGAAGTACCTATTTTCTTTTTTTCTTTCCGTCTCTCTTTAGTATGGAGGGGGGGGCAGATTACACAATGAAATATGTTTGTGAAAAGGTCAATTTAACCCTGAATCCTTTTTTTTTTGCTTTTAAATGCTTAAGTGCACTAATTTTGCCCTTTTTCATCTTTTCCAGACATACATAATGAATCATACACAATAAAATAGAAATATAGTAGAAAGCAAAAAATCATTAAATATTTTACGTCTTAGCCGTTTACATGAAGTCATTCGCGTCCGATGATTTCCCGTTTAATGTAAAGTTTGTATACTTAATAACTTCAAATACATCTACTCTGGAGGGGGAAGAAACGTCTTAAAAGATTTTTTTATCAGTATAATAAAACCTAAAGATAATATTTCATAAAATAAAGGAAATTCAAAACAAAATTTGTAAATTCATGAGACTTGGATAAGCTTCAACCAGATTATAGCCGCATTAAAATTTTTGTGTGCTATTTTTAAAGAAAGTTAGGATTCTTTTTTTTAATGTTCATTGTAACTTTATAGCTATCTCCTTTTACTTTCTATGTCTCGCGTTAATGTGGTTTTTACTTTGAACATTTGATTTTTTATTGATTTTTTTCCCCTTTGCTATAAAATATAGGGTTATATATATATATATATATATATATATATATATATACTTTTTTTGATTTTATTTTGAAAAGACTGATTCTGAAATATACCTAAAAGGACTTCAGTTTTATCATTAATCGATATATTTTCTTTGTATTTGTCATTTAAAATAAGAATTCTCAAATATCACTTTTAATCAGTTATTTAAAAGTAAATATTATTTGTTCTAACAAAAATATTTAATTCAAATAAATTATTTTCGAACACCAATTAACAAAAAAAAAACTATATTTACCAATTCATTGAGAAATAGTTCAGTCGTAAATATTCATTCTTTTTTCCTCTTTACTTTTGAAATTATCTAAAAGTAATCTCATCAGGAAAGCAATATACTTATAAACTCGTTAATCGCGTTCTAATCAGCTAGTCAATTAATTCCTTCAGCCGTGATTTGTTTCTCAAACTTTTATGGGTTGGGCAAACTTTGCAAATTTTTTCTCTACTTTTTTCTTCACATTACATTTTTTTTTAAAAAAAAATTAAGGATTGCTTTTACTTTAAATTTGGTTATTTTGGTGGCTTATTGATTTTCTGATGAGTAATATTTTATGTCAATTTTTAAGCTTTCTCGTTCAAAGTTTTTTTTTAAAAATCAAACAAGTGTTGTGTGTATTAAAGAATTTTATTTTTCGTGATTTCAAAAAATAGTTCAATATTTATCGATTATCAGAATATCTTAAATTAAAGGCTATGATGCTCACATTATAGAGGACCGAATTGAAAAGCAAAAATCAGTAAAAGGAGGTCATGAGAAAGTGTTTTAAGCTTATATAATTTTAGAAAGGAATATAAATAATATTAACCTAGTGGTATTAAATTAAAAAATGGAAGTAGACTTGTAATAAACTAAGGTTCTAATACTTGCTAATTATACATGATAATTAGAATAAGTAATAGGATAATTTTAATAAGTTAGTCAAAGGAAATTTTTCCGTCTCAGATTGTAAACTATCCATTGCTATCTTTTCTATCAGAACACTTGCGTGTTTCAATGTGCATACACGAATATTTTCAAGCTTACACAAATAATTTCATACCATATATTTTACAACAAATATTTATTATAAGAGTATTTTGAATCTTGTGTTTATTATTTTCGTTACCAAATGTTTTATACGAGAATTTTGAATCATTTGTTAGTTATTTTCAATTCCAAGTCTTTTGAATAAAATAACTATATTGATATTTTATTTACTATGTTATTACTAATTTAATAACTTTGGTGAGTCACTGTATTTTTTGGTATTTTTAAGAATAACATAGACTAGCATACTACAGATTATCCTCCCCAAGACTATCAACTAAGCTTCTACAAAAAAAAGTCTGGAATGCGTATGCACACTACACCTTTCCTTATATTAATGTTTTGCTATTGTTTATTTAAGCTTACATAATATTTTTACAGTATAACTCTATTATCTTTTTTTATATTTTTAGTCCCCTTGTTGTATACATCCTTGTAGATTTCGATATCCGCAGTCGCAATGCACCATGTGATGTATACCTAATCAGGTATGCATTCAATAGTAATACACAGTGTACAATGCTAATCCATACATAGTGTTACATAATTCATACATAGTAGTACAATACTAATCCATTTCTAAATTACTGTGTGCAAGGTAATTAATGCTTGAAAAGGGCATTTTTCAAAACTAACCTTTTAAGACCGCACTCAATGGTTTTCAGCTCTTTTTTTCCCCTGAAATGTTTCCTCATTACGAGTTTGTGAGTAATATTTTTACAGATGAGACAAAAGTTTGAAAACGCACGTTTTATCATTTTAGTTTTGGGAAACGTAAAATTAATTCATTCTTGTTTAGAAATCTCTTTGCCTAAAAAAATAGACGCTATTTCTTCAAACATTGCTTGCTTATAATATTGGGGAATCATTTATGCAGATAACTTGTTGTGTGCTATTTTCACGGAATTCCCAAAATTTGTACGAAAGAGAATGAAATTTAATTAACTAATGTTAATCTCATTTTTATTTCTCACTTATATTAATAGGTACCAAAATTGTTGCATTGTTCCCATTATTTGTGAACAATTGTCATTCCAGATTTCACTGTTACTTATTTCAAATTTTTTTTATTTATTTCGCTTAAAAAAATTAGTGTCAATATAAACATTGAGGCTTTTGAAAATTTGGAAGAATATTTGAATTTTATTGTATGTCACAGTCGTAGTTCAAAATCAGATGAACCTTTCATAAATTCTATCTTTTTTTCTTTGATAAAATAATCATTCAGATATATGTTTGCTTGGTTGTTTAAAGAGGAGATTGCAGCTTACTGAAGTGAAAATTTCAGCCCTTTGCAAAATTTCCATTATAAGTATTTAGAAATGTATAGCATAATTTCAAAACATGTTAAAATAACGAATATTACAACAAATATTCTTGAACTACTCTTAGTTAAATTCTAGCTACTTGGCTCGCTGGCTTAATCTTGAAATATCTCTTTCCCTAAAAATGACGAAATATGAATTTGGGGTGCGGAGATAATGCCGTAAGACAAAAAAAATTTATAAATGTTTCGGTTTTTGGATAAGCGGGGAAATGTGTTGCTTATATTACTTTATCGTTTTGTACCGATTTCAAGGCCATTAATAAAATTTTTTAACCATCTAAAATGTGTCAGTGGAGAAAATATGTTAACAGCATTTTGCCCTCTAGGGAGAGGGATCGCATAACTGAGGGTGAGAAGCACCTAGCGTGGTGGTTGAATCTCGCCACCCTCGAAGGTACACGAACGGAAAGAGGTGATTACCTTCCATCGAAGACAGGACGTACTTTCTTAGGAAAGGGTTGAACCGGGGTCAGTGATGGACTCAATCACAGTTCTCGAGAATTTAGCTGTCGTGGTGGTTAAATCATTCAAGTTTTTCCATATGGGGTCGGAGTGTTAAGTCTATGATGATTAGCAGCACTCTTGAAAAATGTCACCTTTTATCAGTCATCATTCAATTTCAATTCAAAATTTTTTCCAAATTTCGATAACTTTCCACAAATAATAAAACCAACTCTCAGTTACGCAACATATTTAGCAGTATTTGCAAGACCAATAACACATAATACTTATTGTTATTAATATTTTACAAAAGTAAAATGTTTCTGTACAAAATAATGAACCTAACAGTTAATCTACTAGAGTTATAACAATAAAATGTACTAAATAAAACGTGAAGATTTCTTTAAGTAATTTTCGTAAAATTTACATGCTCTCGTCTTCACCGGTTTAGCTACGAATGAACATCAAATAAACTTTATGCAGCCACTGGCATTTTTTTACCTCCGAGACACATTCTATATTTACTATTATTACGTTATATCTGTTTTTTGGTGTAAGTTACTCTAATTTTTATATTTATGTGTATATACTTTTAATGCGAGTTTATATCTTTAGATTCTATTTTCTCAAATGCCAATCTTTGACCGAATTTTCCTATGAAAAATGAAATGAAATTCTAATGCAGTTTTTTTGTTCAAATTTAGTAGAATAATTTTTTAATGTTTTCTGTAGTTCCGGAAGTAGAGAATAAGTAATCAATTTATTTAGAAACATTTTATGACTGTTATTTAGAAATATTTTATTTTTTACCATGTGCAAAAAAGATAAATTTCATGTTATTTATCAGTTGAACCCCAATATTCAAAGAATGGATTTTGAAAAGCCTATTTCTTTTAGTTTAAAAACTAGATAATATATTTCTTAAGCTCTGGGCAAAATTTTAAGCAACCCATTGGATAAAATAAAAATCAGATATTTACTTCATATCTCTTTTTTTAAAGAAACTTTTTTCTAATTTTTAAAAATTTTTGACACTTAACTGCTGTTTTTTAATTTCATAGATGCTTTTTCAATCTTTTTGAAAGAAATATTCAAAAATATAATTATTTTTGTACGTTTTTCAAAAAAAATCCCCCCAATGTAACCATATACTTTAAATGTTATGACAAATAAAAATTGTTCCTTTAAAACGATTACGATGCCGTAAGCAGTGATAAGCAGCTATATGTACTGTTAAACTGCAAAAAAATATTCTATTTTGTTCATTGATTTCATTTTACGTGGAATTATATGCCTTTTCTCATTTTAAAAATTCTGCTCTTCCGCATAATTTCTGAAATCATACGTTTTTTTATGCACTAGAAAAAAATTAGTGTATCATATCCTTCCTTTTATTGTGATTTAGTTTAATTTCCTGAAATTTTGTAAAGAATAATTTTTATCGTTTGTATCAGCGCGAGTCTAGTTTGAAGTAATCATTTAATACTGTATTAAATTGTATTAACATATTGCGTAATTCAATAACAAAAGTGACAGACAGGATTAAAATTTTTAAAATTCTGTTTTATGAAAATATATAGTATGTAATTAAAAGTGTTTTAACGCTTAGAGAAACTACTTCTAAAGACTTCATAATGTTTTCACTTAATTTTTAGATGAGCTCCATTTTTTTAAATAAATAGCTTATTTAAATTAAGCTGTTCGTACATTTAAAGAATCAATAAAGTCAAAGAAGGCATATAGTTTGGTGGGATATAAATTGGTTATCATTAGTAATTGAAATTATTGAAACTCAAAAAGTTTTCTGACTATCTCAAAGAGCGAGACTATAGGTGGAAAAAAGTGTAGAAAAAAAGAAGACATTTTTAGTTTTCTGCCCTTCAAAAGTTGACTTTATTCTGCATAAAGAAGAACATTCTTCTTTCGGCCAATTTTTGTCCTTAATCTTTCAAATTCACGGTTATTGTGAATTCTTTCTCACAATCTGCCTCTGACTCGAAAATTAAATTCCAGACGCAAAGGAAGCTGTAACTCAAAGATTTCTCGACGCGGTCGGGAACAAATTAATTAAGACTCCAAATCAGTTACTGTCGCATCTAGAAGAAGCAGCATTACAGCTCAACTCGCCTGCCGCATTTTATCCAGAAAGAGTGAGATTTTTAACGAGTTTTCCCTACTCAACTTAAAACTTCCCGTCAAGAAATGTGGTTCGGGCATTTCCAATAAAAATTTAACCTCCTTCTGTTAGAGTTTCAAAAGAGATTCCTGTGGGAAACTGTATTTAAAGAAACTTTATTTCTCAATTTACTATTATAATGAAAAGTATATTACTCAAGACTCTTTTAAAATATTTTGCTTTGATAACTTTCCGTGTATGCAAAACATAAATTTTGGCATCAATTTTTCTGTTATTTCCTTCCTAATAGGCTACAGGTGTGAAATTTTGTATACTTTCGCATTCATGATGATAATTCAATTAATCAATACATTTAATTATTTAAAGTGTGATTTCACCTAATGGTGAATTTAGGAAGAATAAATTTCAAAATTAAAATGTAGAAAATGATTAAATTCATAAAATCTGTTTTTCAGTTCTCTAAAAAATTATTTCATTATAAATATTTTTGGGATTTTACATTGAGTAAGAAAAAATTAAACGAAGTGAGTGCATGAACGCATGCGCATCTTTGCAACTTTCCGATATGATGATTCAGGCTCATTCGTCTTCTCCACAGCAATTGTATTTCTTTTTAGTACGCGCTTTTTTTAAAGCAACGATTTCGACAAATCAATTTTTTATCTAATCGTGTCTAGGACAGTGAACAGAAAAAGAATATTATCTTTCTGGGATAGCCAATATTGTGTATTATTGACCACCCAGGTCAATAATATTGCCTTTGCTAACCTATTCAGTAAGTAGAGGATATTAAATAGCTATAATAATACAACAGTTATTTATTATCAGGTTTTATTTAGTGAGAGATACGCAGTAATTTCTAAATAAGAAAGTTTGACAGTTTTATTGCAGCTGGGATTTACACTTAATATTAATGCCACAATTCTGTTAAATCTTTGGGCTGTAAAATACGCAGCTTCCAATAAAACTTTACTAATACGATTTGAGGAATCATTTTTATGAGTGCTACGCATTTGCCATTGAATCAACGTGCGTTTGGATGTTTTCATATTATCGATTCAATATTTTATCAACTGACAAATAATAGTCTTTCCGTTGTTCGAAAGCAAATAGAAAAGTGTGTATTAGGCACTATGTTTTGATTTGGTTTACTAAAATAGCTTTAATAAAATGGTTTTAAAACAAGCGAATTCGATTTGTTTTGACCAGCTGTAAAAGGTGATCAACATTAGAACCCAGCAGCTGCCTGCTTTTGAACTGACTATTATATTTGATATAACATTTTATAAAATTTGTGAATCATTTCTTAAATAAAGATTGAATTTTATTTTTACGGTTTATACTCCTATTTTGTGATTAATGCGAAATTGCGAAATCCCCATTTTCAGTGCCGCCTGTTAGCAGCGAAAAATAATTATAGTTCTATTGAATCTTCAAGTTACAAGTAAAGAGATGCTGAAAATTATTGGTTTATATACTCCAAGAAATAATAAAAGACATTTGAGGATGTCTGTCATGATATTAATTAGCCATATATCAAATTAAATAAATAGTAGGCACATTAATTAGTAATTAATAATAGTAGGCACATTAATTAATAAGCAATAAATAATTAATATTAGATTAAATAAATAAATGTAAAATATTTTTCTAAAAAAATTAATGGGTTAATGAGCAATATATAAAATATAAATAACTAATAAAATAAATTCAATCAATCACTAAATTCATATAAAAGCTAATGAAACATAACAGATGTTGATTGTAAAGAGCAAAATACTTTCGTCAAACATGATACAAAGCAAATTGTTTTAAAAATGGAAAATGGAGGGGGAATGATACAATACGTGAAAAGCCATATTTGAGATCGAATTTCAAGACGAAAATTATTTTTATTCGAATTTTTTTAATAAATCGACGGTGCAATTTGGGCTGGTAATTTTTTAATTGAAATTTATAAAACGACTCTAATATGTTTTTTTTTTATTATTTAAAATATATTTCTCAAAAACACATTTTATTTGGAAGATTTAAAAAAACTACATAAACATCTACATCTTTTTTGTATTAATTTTAAAACATTAAAAAAATTAAAATTTTCAAATAATGTAACCTTGCCAGAATAAAATTATATTTATATGAATCAAAATGCTCCCTTTAAATGAATTTGAATCTAAAAAGCGATATGTCTTTGTTTTTCAATGGGGCTCCTTTGTACAGTAAGTACTTAATCATAAAGGGAGGCTCAAAGAATTAATAATATTGGTACTAATTTCATTCGAATATGCCTTACACGCGTTACCATGAAAGATGAAAATCTGACCAATTATAACATTCGTTGATGAATGCTGACAGCCCAACTCCTCCAGGTAATATTGGTATTTTCTTATGTTAGTCTTTCATGGTACCATATCTTAGTTTATCTTTTAATTTGAGATGGAGTACATGTGCTTCTGAAAACCATAAACACTAATGGAAAAATATCAGTTCTAAAATTCAATCTCTTGCCATTTTGAAGCAGAAATCAATGTACCAAGAGTGTAAATAGAGTGAAAGTTTGAAAATAATGCCAAAATTTTATGTAGAATATTTCAAAATCCATTGCTCAAAACAATTTGCTTTAAAATTCTATTTCTAAATCAATCCCTACAGTTTTAGACTTAACTATCTCATTTCATTTTAAGACTAAATTTATTTTTAAAAATCTCAAATCATTAAATCTGAAAGGAGATTGAAAACTAAAAATAAAATTAACTGCTGAAATACATATAGACATTTAATTAGTGGAGTTTACCATTCCACAGTCATACCGAACGCACCCAAATTTCAACTTAGTTATATTGTATTATAATAAATGACACCTTGGGTTTTACTAATCCAAAATTCTTAGTCGCATAACCGTAAGTTGTAGTAAAAAGTTACTAGCTGTTAGTATTCGTTCGAAATGATGAGTGTTTAATAATCTTACGTTACTGGGGAAGTTAGTTTTTCTATGTGCAGATATCTTGTTAGGATTCGCCGTTTGGCGCCATCTAAGTATTTTAACTTCTAACTTTAACGTAATTAACTTTTTTGTCTTAATTGTTAAGGTCCTGTTAGTTTTTTAAACTAAATAAATTAACA
Organism: Argiope argentata; assembly: GCA_026289955.1. Classification (NCBI taxonomy): domain Eukaryota; kingdom Metazoa; phylum Arthropoda; class Arachnida; order Araneae; family Araneidae; genus Argiope; species Argiope argentata. The sequence continues at coordinate 5,616,159 of JAOUZG010053093.1, forward strand.
ATAGAATAAAGGTTTGCTATTTAAAAAATATAAGCATTGTATGGAAATTAACCTAAGAGTTTAAAATAATTAAAATAAATACAGATGAAATTTAAATATTTAAGCAAATTACTCAGGATATAAATATTTCCTATAAGCATCTGAATTATGTAGTCAAATAAGGACTACGTTAATATAGTAAATAGTAAATTTCATAATTTATTCAATAGAATTTCTTTAAAATCCTTAATGTGTATCTCAAAAATTATAGAAATGAAATTGAAATGCGTTAAAAATACTATGTCTAATAGAAAAGTCTACTATTAAAAACAGAATAAGCATTTCATAGAAATTAATCTAGGAGTTTAAAATAAATTAAATGATTTCATAGAAGAAGGTTAACGGAGTACCTGCCCGTTGCCGAGCTACCTCCAAGCTTGGTGATGTGAGAGTCTCCATTGCTGTTGCTAGAATGACATGGACTGAGAGAGATACATGTGAACAGAGAGCAGATCTACACAAGCTGCGCATTCCTATTGGTTACAGAATTTAAGCTAGCATGTTGGTTGGTTGTTGAGGTGATACTATTTAAGTGCTTGAGTTTTTAGAGCTTATTTGAACAGATGATCTTGGGCATAAAGTAGAGCAGGATTTTTTATTTTAGGAGCAATTTTTTATGAACTGGCTGAGTGAACACCGATATCAAGGGGGGGGATTTTTTTTTACTATCTATTAAGAAGAGAGTTATTTAATAGTAGTGAGTTTAAATAAGAAGGACGTTTCTTGGTTTCTTAATTTTAGGATCAGCTTTGTATTTGGGGATATTGATAATTGCTTCATTATTGCTTGCATCAATTTTGTTGTAAAAGTTAGTTGCTAATTTTTTAACTATTTCTTTAAAAGAGGGGTAGTCTAATGCTTTCCTAATATCGGTGTTTCCCATATACCATTTGGCGTTAGCTATTTTTCTGATTGTAATATTAAATTGGAATTCGATTATTTTAATGTTTGATTTGGCTGCATGTCCCCATGCCGGGCTTGCATACGTTAGTACTGGACGCAAATAGGCAGTAAAAATAAGTATTTTTGCTTCCCTGCACAATTTAGAGTTCCGAGAAATTAGGGGGGGGGGGGGAATTTGCGCGCTTTTTCTCGGAAGTTATTTCTGAGTTTTAGAAGATGAGATTTAAATGTGAGTTTTGAGTCCAACGTGACTCCTAAATACTTGCTCTCCTGAGACCATTCAATAACCTGGTTATTTATTCTAATTTTGGGAAATTTCACCGTGCTATTTCCTTTGTGAAAGACTACTGCTTCTGTCTTTGCTGGGTTGATTTCAATTTTCCAGATCTTCATCTATTTGGTAATTTCATCTAGGTGTCTATTGAGTGCTATGTGCATGTATTTTGGATTTTTGTTTTTAGCCAGTATTGCAGTGTCATCGGCATATAAGCAAAGTAAGGTGTTGAACTGTTTTGGGATGTCATTAATGTAACATGAAAACAAAACTGGTCCCAATTTTGAGCCTTGCGGAACTCCAGCTTTGATTATTTTGATGTCGGAAAACTCGCTTTTTACTTTGACTTGGAACTTTAACTTTCTGTTAATTATGGAACTAGCCATGGACATGCCCCGCTGATACAGCGTCTCTTGTTTCATGTAGCACCAACTGGGACCAAGAGCATGACTTTAGCTACACACTTATCACAGTCGCTTTCACAGCCCCTTTTCACGGGGGGGGGGAACACAGTCACACATCTCACAGATAGCACACATAAGATCAGCCATGCCCAAATCGTGACTCGGACCCGGGACTCCTAGAACACGAGGAAGATTGCATACAAATTATAATATTTAAACAAAATTAGATTTTTTTTCAATCCTAAGTTTGTTGATTTCTTTTAAATTGTCTAATTAATTTTCTTCAATTGAACTTTAAACATTATTCATATATTGCATCGTGATTTTGTCAATTCTTATAAAATAAGTGGGTAAAAACGTCTAATTACACTCATGTCCATAAATTAAGGCTAATACAAGTTCAGGAAAAGAAAGAATCAGAAGCAAAACAAATGTGACTTATTCGTAAAGCCAATTTATTAAACAAAAGATAAAAAAGAAATGTATTCAATATCTTTAATAGAAATTCCGATTTTCTGCTCTTTGAAGCAAAATACAAAAGATAGCCTATTTACAAAAAAAATCCATGTTACCTGGTTGGTATGATGGTTAAAACATGATATGTCTTCCAGACGATACAATACAGTCCGTACAATGTCCAGGCATGCTGAGTATCAAATTATTGATCAGATCTTGGAGAATATTACACCACTCAAACAAGCAGTGTTCTCCAAAGTTCTGGTAGACATGAAAGAGGTAGTTGATGGGCTGCAACTCGTCTGTCAAACATGCCCCACACATGCTTTACTGGATTCAAATAAGATGAGAATGCTGGTCAGTCCATATGGGTGATATCCTCCGATAGAGGGCTTTCGGTTACGATGTTTGCACTGTGAGGACGGGCATTGTCATACAACAATACGAAATCTGAGCCCACGGTGCTTCGAAAGAAAAGTACAAGTCGTTCCTGAATGACGCCCCGATAGCTTTGACCAGCCATAGTTCCAATTTGAACGTGCAGCTCCGTTCCGGAATCCAGAATAATACCTCCTTAAATGATAAATCCTTTACCACCGTAACGGTGTCGTGCAATGTTCTCTTGATGATATTGAGTACCTAGTGTTCTCCATATAAAATTCCGGCGAGAATCAGAATGCAATCTAAACTTGGACATGTCGGAAAACATGACACAAGCCCACTGTTGCGATGCCCCATTGCACTCCAAACTAACCTCAGGTGACAGTGAGTTTCAGTAAGGGGAACACGCCTGTTAGCCCTACGAGCATATAGACCAATCTGCACTAAGCGTATGTAAACGGTCTGCCTTGAAACTGTCGTATTAGTAACTGAAGTTAGCTAACGATACCCGTCTGATGTTGAGCTCTTACTGGGTTTTTAACTGCCTGTATCGGTCCCTATTAAGTGTTATAACTCGGAAATGACCTGTGCTATAATCTCTACTCACATTGCGCCCTTGGAATCGTTCCTAAAGCGTGGAGATTACATTCAGGGGGATATCTTCCTCGAATACTTCTAGCTTACGCCTACATTCCAGAAGACCGATAATTCTACCACTTAAAAAAACCTCCAAATGCATGCTTTGTATCCTAACTACGCAGTTATTGCCGTGAAAGGCTAATAAAGTGCTTGTGAATAGTTTTACTTCCTTGCCTGTATTCATTATGCATCACTCTCATACACTCTCATCATTGTAACGTGCTATCGGTGTCATCTGGTGGCTTTCTGCTATTTGCATATGATTTTTGAAGATATGTGTAATCATTTTATGGGTGATATATGTTATTTGGATTTTAATTTCCGTGTAACTCTGAATTACCCTTAATATATGGACATGAGTGCAATTATATACATCTGTAATGGGACTTGGTGAAATTTGGTGTTTTCTAGAAGCACTGAATAGTAGAAAACATTGAAACATTTGCTCCAAAGAAAACCTATTTATCCTATCTCAGTATTTCTTACATCAAATTTCATCCAAGTACTTTCCACGTTCTGAAAATATCTACAAAATAAATTGGTGTGAATGCAAAGGGAATCAATACAAAATCGAAAAATCTCAGAACACGTTTTGGTTCGAATTAATTAGGATTCTAAATCCTTTATTGTCACGTCCAGAAAAAAATAAGATTTGCCTTAACTTACCTTCAAGGGATAAAGTTTAAAGAATTCCTCCTTCCCCGCTAGAACCACCTTCGAGGAAGAAGCGCCCGACGCTTCTAATGAATCTTCAACTCCTTCTAAATTTGGTTTATTAAAGGAGCACTGTACCAGTCAGCTGTGCAAGAAGGGGATTTATTTTTCTCCCGTTTTTCCATTACCGTCTCAGGCACCATTCTTAGGGTTTTTGAAAAGAAGGTGTATCGCAGTAAATATAAGTATGGATTTTCCTGTCCCTCGCGGGATACCAAAGTCGAAGTCTGATTCGATCCAATTATTGTCTTCACCGTAAGCCTGTAATTGTGTTACTTTCTTCCGTGTTTTTCTTAAATGAATGGTTTCCACAAAGAAATCAGTAATCCGAGGATGTCTAGCACAATTAGAAAGACGGAAAGGAACTATTTTTATTGGGAAACAGGATTGTTGGATTGAGTGCTGGTTGAGATGTTTGATGTCTTCTTTCCGGGAAGTGTCATCCAAATAGAGATTTTATTTTTGCTTCGTTTTCTTATCAAATTGTGGGACATGCTTCATATTCTCGTAAATATGCTGGAATGAAAGTGGTAGGAGTACGGGGTTCGTGCTTTGACGTTCTGAAAATTCCTCTTCATATAAAAGGCTAAATTTAACCAAAACGGGATGAAATGCGATAAAATTTCCAAAGAATCTCCACTATTCCTGACCAACATAACATTTAATTTCCATATCAATTTCGTGGGAGAATTAAGTTTCATGTAATTAGTTAATCTTCTATTTGTTCACGAAATTCTTAGAACAAACACATTGTAAGTTTTGTTGAAGAAATACCAGATAAGAGCTGCATGATTCTTCTACCACTTGTTTAGAAACCATTGGAACTGGAATCTGTTAAGCAAAAAGTATAAAATTGTTACAATAAAGAAAAAAACTTATGAATAAAAGAAACAAAATGCTATTGATAACCAAACCGATTACTATATACACATAATCATCATATCCAAAATAATTAAAAATTATTCAACTCTATAAATACAAATGTACAGCAAAAAAAACTGATGTCACTATATCATTCATCTCCAAAGCGAAAATTCGGTACAGGATTGAAAAATATTCATATATATCAAATTTGTTTGATATTTTTAAATATATATACCGAGAAAGTTGAGTTGTCAAGCATTTGTTGGATAAGTTTTCCATATGAATAATTTTCAACAAAAGATTCAGTACGACATTGGATTGATCTTCTTAAAGATTTAAGAGCTTTCAGAATTTCATGGGACTGACGATGATTTCTCTTTCCTTCCTCTTTATCATCATTAATTTTATAGTTTAATTTAGTTATATTATCGTCACATTTTTAAAGCAACGCTAGAGCTATTTTTGACGGACCTCGTAATTTTGAATCGCCGTTAGATGACAAGAATGACACTTTTTAGAAAGATCTGCAGAGTGTTCAATAAATAAGAGTTATCCTTTTGATCGTTCCCAGTAAATATTTCTGGTAAATTTTTTTATGAATTTAGATGCTGGCGATTCGACTTTCGTTATTTTGATCAGGATAAACGATTGATCATTACATCTATGATCACAACAAGTGGTAATTTCTGCCTCATTATTGCTGCTGAAAATTAAGATTCTGGGATTCATCATCTGAAAGAATGATAGTAACGTTTATTAAAACCTAATTGGCTGTATATGTTATGTCAGGAAGGTAAAAATGTTTTCACATTTATGGAAAATTCGCAATTTATAGAAAGGAAGCGTTTTTGTTGTCTACATTTGTAACTGGCGAGTCTTTCGTGGTTTGTGCTTGTACTCTTGATTACTCAACGATTATTTTCTTTGAAATTAATGTCATACAGTGAATAAAAGCACATGATACGCTACAAAATAAAATTCTGAGAAATGAAATTTAAAAACATGCATAAATGAGAGTATAGAGTTTCTGACAATTAGAATAGATCTAATTTATTAAACAAATGATGAATATTTCTGTAACCACAACGGGTAATTTAACTGTAGTTTTTATGCAGCGGTAGGAAGAAAAAAAGATGTAAATTATTTCCATACATGTGTCTTATCTTCCTTTACAGTATTTATTGTTTATATTTTTTCCATTCCTCTAAAACACTCGTTCCAAAATATCCTTTTTTATTACATAATTTGTATAATTTGTCAGAATTGAAATTTTCTTTTGCAATGAGAGAAAATTCATATTTTTTTTGTTTTATTCGTATGGAATGAATTATAATTAAATACTTTAAATTAATACAATTAATGTTAAAAGAAAATTTCTTTTGGTATAAAACAAAATAGATTAGCTTAATTCAATCATTTTCTTTTTAACTTTTGTTTCATAAATCGTTAAAATAAACATTAGAATGTCACAGAATCTTTTTTAAATTCACAAACAGAGGGACTGAAACCATGGGCCTGAAGTCAAAATTTAAATAATTTAATAAACTAATAATTAATTGTAAAAATAATAAAATAGTGTATTTTGCACCGCTGTACAAAATGTCAAAGAAATGACTAAAGATCGATTATAAAGTTACATCTTTATAAACATGAAAAAAATTCTTATTATAAAGAAAAGAAAAAATAGTCCTAATAACATTGCAGAAATTTTTTGATTAGCAGCTGGGAGAGTAAAAAAATAATTTCTGCCTTTTTTCGGTCTCTCATTTCGTGAGTCTTTTGGGATATTATATAAATGTAACAAAGATCATGTATGTTGGTGGCACCGCACAGCACATACATTTGATCTACAACTTCCAAATTTGTCACATATATACTTTGGAGGGAGATGTGTACCTCAGAGGGCTTTTTAAAAATTTCAATTTGTAATTTCAATTATTAAAAATAAGTTAGAATTTAATATTTTTTTCTCACTAACTTCCGGAAATATTCCAGCACAAAAATTATTTTTGGAATGTTTTGAAGTTCAAATAACTATATTTTCAACAATTCCAATTTAGTTGCTGTAAAACTCTTTAGTCTTGATTTAATTCACACATTTTTAAATATATTTCCCAGCTTTATTTCCATTATTGTGAACAAAACTGATATCCTTTTCATAGTTTCATTAAATATTGAATATCGTGATTTTTCTTCTATGGTTTAAAGTTAAGAAACGACCGCGTTTAAAATCGTTGCAGTTTATACTTTATAATGAAGTTTGGGATATATAAAAACTTCAGATTATGATTTTTAAATAAAACACAAAAAATAAAGCTATTACGAAATGGAACTGGCCCCTATCAGAAAATTCATATGTATAATGAGCAAAACATATGCAACACTGTTAAAAATTAACGTCTTCGTTGACCATTAAAAATTAAAACGTCTGTTGGGATAGTGGACATGAAGTCACATCTCAACGATTTAACTGAAGAATATAACTTATATTTCCGGCAAACCAACTAGACTCTAGAGGTGACAAGTATATATATACATGAGTAGCAATACTCCGTATTATTTTGTAAAGATATAGACTTCAGTCATTTTGTTTCTTTTTCAGCAAGCATAATACATTGCAGGGAAAATAAAAATTTCAGTCTAGTATATAAATGTATAATTTAGCTCAAAGAGACGAAATATTGGTCGGGCAAAACTTTCATCTCCCTTAATTCTTTTATCATTGAAAGAGGAGGGTTAAATCAAATTAGGCGAATTGCTGCCTTATCAGGAGGAACAACCTTTATAAAGAAAGTTTTTCATTGCTGCCACTATTTAGACGTTACGGAACTGAAAGTTACAATCTCTGCCCAACCTAGACATATCGCGTTCTGGCCTATGCATATATCATATATTGTAGAAGTTCTTATAGTTGAATTCTCTTCGGCAAGATCCAACACAACGATATCTTCTATACTTTCAATGCTCAGGCGGCTGATGCAAAATACGGCGAACCCAAGCAATTTACTCTTAGAGTATACCTCGCACAATGCAGCAGCTAGAAGTTTTTTTTTTTCCGAATTACACTAATTTTTCCATTTTTTAGATTGGTTTTGCATTTCAACCTCCCTGATTTAGTTACACTTCAAAAGTCTGAGTGATGATGATGTCGTGTCCGCTTTTTACCGCGGAAAGAGGGGTGCAGTAGCTTCTGAGGGTACGAACTCCTGAGCACCCGAGGGCAGAAGTCTGACTTCTAGCTCACATGAAGATGAAACACACACACATACGCTTGCACAGCCCCTTTTTACAGGGGGGGGGGCACATTCACACATCTCACAGATAGCACACAAAGGAACAACCATGCCCGAACCGGGACTCGAACCCGGGACCTCCAGAACACGAGCCTCTGTGCCAGCAAGCCGGCAAAAGTCTGAGTAAAAACTATATATGTGTGTTTATTATGTTTTAGAGATACTGTTGATTTCAATACTATACTGAATTTTTAAATAAATAATTTGTAACATTAGAACCGTAATAAAAAGGACCTTCATACCGAAGATATTGTTGGAAAATACAATTTAATGTGAACATCTAGATCTTCAAAAATAGTAATTTGAGTACAATATACCTCGCTTACCAAGTCCTATTACGAGCACCTCAAGATCTGAATCCTCACAAGAACATTTGTCTGTCAATGATGATGAAACCATTAAGCAGCAGCAGCACCATAATATTGCCATCATTAAAATCCAGAATCATTAGCGAGATTAGCATTTTAAACGGCAATTTTTACTACTTGAAATATCCCCCCCAGACACGCATACTCTTCCCCAAGGATTGGCACCACAATAGTGGAATTTAAAGTTTACAGTTTCTACCGATGTGTACTACACACACATCACATTCACTTGCACAGCCTTTTTTTACAGAAGTAACACATTCATACACTTCACAGATACTACACAAAAGAACAACCATTCATGAGGAAGACGTGCTGCATCTATACCAGGACGCCGGAAATAAATAAACAAACTTCTGAAATTCAAAAGTATAAATGTTTTTCCTTCTAAACTTTTGTTAACGAGCAAATAATAATAATTTCGGTTCAAAATTGTCCAATGAAATTTTAAGGCTGAGGCGATAATGGGCATGGGACAGATCTTAAAGGATGACTTAATTATTTCATGCATTTTTTGACTCGTAATGATAAAAAAATGTAAATGACACTCGATAACGACAATGGCTCATACAAATATTTGAATAAGAAAACAATTATAAATTGAAAGCACTTATGATTGAATCTGCTAATTAATTAGAATTCTGTGAGCATTAGTGTTTTTCTTGATTTTTTTTCAAAAAGATAGCTCAATAGTATTTTAATAAACAAGATTCATATAGAATTAATCTTGATTGTTTGATCGAATTTAATAAACTAAGGAGGGACCGAATGAGAGGATTTCCATGCCATTTTGATTCTCTAGACTATTTAGAACCCTTAGCATTTGTGATGAACAACTTATTAAGAATGTTTGAGGCCTAATGGGGAAATTTCACACTGTGGGCTGTCAATGAAAATATCTCAAAATAATAGGTCCCTAATGTCAAAACAATTAAAATTGCTTGAAGTATCGAAGACTATTATCATCTACTTGCTATCAGTTCACCAGAGTTCTTGCAATTAAATGGCCTCGATTAAAGTCTCTGATTAAGTTTCATAGTTTAGATGCAAAAATAGTTTAGATGCAAAAAATTTCTATTGTATAAATTAAGTTAGTTTGAAACATTTTTTTTTGAAAAATTAAAATTTTAAAACTCGATTGATTATTTAAAAAAGGAAAAGAAAGGTGAATTATATTTTTCTGTGGTGTGAAACAACATTTCTCTAAAATTTTCGCCTAACAACATCATATGTTATTGAAAAAGAATGAATGCTTACAAATGCTAAGAGAGAATCTACATTCCTAGAATTTAGGGGGAGAGTTGAAAATTTTCAAAAAAAGAGAGGAAAAGAGAACTAGAGTATTTTAAATTGTCCAATGCCTTGGAAAAATTCTTTAATTTTAATTTTAATCTTTCGTCTCTTTTTATTATGGTTCGCGGTTTTTGGGTCGGAGGATTCTAAATTCACAACCCATCAACAGCCTGTCGCCTAGGTGAGCCTTATCCACTTTATGTAGGACATCAAGGATCGAATATCATCCCGTTGGTAAGGTGGGAAAACTTGTAGAATCAGATACGAACTCAGAAGTTATCCTTATCAAGACTCAAAATTATAAAGCTCATCATAAAATATCCCTCATGTGTCTTTAAGAACATACCTTAATATGAACTAAATTGAGAAAACTCTCTCTAATTTAAAAAATAAAATTCCAAAGAAAAAAATGTGTTTCTTTGAAATATATTTGTTCTTGTTTCTTTGTGTATTATATATTTAATTTAGTAAAACTGTTATATATATATCTCCCCTCTAGCATTATATAACAATATTTGTCTAATATATTCAGATGTGACCCATAAATTATTATAGTTTTTATATTTGTACGCTATCAACTCACGTAACTTCAGATTTTAGTTTGAAAATTTTTTCAACTGTTTTATATTCCGTATATAGTCTTTTCATTTAAAGAATATCTTCTTTAGAGACTCAAAGAACAATAAAACAAAAACAAATAAGTAATATGAAATGAAGAAATGAAATTCTTGGTCGACCATACACAGACGAAAAGTTTACCCTTGGAATTAGTCGCTCTTTAAATGTCAATATTGCCTATAGTCCGCAGAGAAAGCAAATAAATATTACGACTTAAAGCAAAAAAGTGATATTTTTATTATTATCAAAACTTTATTTGATTCCCTTCCTATCAGTCTGGAGCGTATAAAATGCAATTTCGTTTCAGTTATCGCGTGAAACATGAGAAGCGAAATGAATTTTACTTTCTAGTTTGCTTTTGGCTTGTTTGCAATCGTGCAGAGCCAGCAGACACCCGATGCAAGCGAGTTGCAAACGTTGTATCCATGCTGGAAGTACGGGATCTGCGAAGGTAAGAGTTTAAGAAATGTAGTCTATATAAGTGAAATTAATTTCCCGAGAAAGACTCTTGTAATTTTAAAAGCAATAAAAATGAGTGTCAAAATATAATTCCAATAGATAACGTCTCAAATATTTTTTGCACTTTTCGGTAAAAATTAATTAATAATGCAATATTTATAATGTAAATAATATAAACATGTTTTTATTTAAAATAATATGTAATATAAATAAAAACAAACCATTTTAAATTTTAAGTAGTATATTATAGTTTTAATTAATTATTAAATTTATTTTTCGAACTTATTGCATGTAACACACAGAGTATATAACGCGCAAAATTTCAGTTATTTATGTTCTGTTTATCTGAAGATATAAAGCAAAATGCTTATGCATTCTTGATGCCATCATTCTTTTCAAAATGGCGTCAGAAACAATAAGACAAACTTCTAGTTGAAACTTCAAACTAGTAATTAAACACCGATATTTAAAAAATTCTTTTAAAATAGTTATAATGTTAAATCAAAGAAAATCTTTACAATTAATTTAATCAAAGCATACAATTTTACAAACATTCGAAAGAAAATGTTTTAACAAATACTGGGTCATTAGACTTGCAGAAAATGCCATGAAATTAATGATCAATAATAACACAAATGGGATTTTTTTAAATGGTTGTTGGACAAATTATGAATGAATATAGCCGCAAAAATATGATTAAGTAGGAATTTCAATTGGTGAAATAGAATGATAAACCTATGAATGAATTTAATTCCTGCATTAAGTTTTCAAATAACTTTAAACATAAAATTAAAAAAGAAATTTTAAATTGAATAACTCTAATTCGTGATTCTTTGTAGGAATAAAGAAAATTAATGCATTTCCACATGAATTTTTTCATTATAGACGTTAATATTCGAATGGTTTTAAACAATTATAAAAATCATATCATATTCAGATAAAGACGTTTTTGAGAGTAATCATCTGATTAAACTTTTCACGTAACAGTAAGTTAAAAATAATTAATGACATTTTTTTTATTTCTAAGGAAGAAGTTTTTGAGGTAATTACTTTTTAATTCAAATTAATTTTTAATTTGATTATTTTTTAATTCACATTAGGTTAAACTTGTTAATTAATTTTTGGTAATTCTTATGAATATTTTTTAATTCAAAAAGCACATAAGAAAAGATAAGAATGAGTAAAATGATTAAACGGCATACTGAGATATCAAATTGCTGGTTCTTGTAAATCATATTTTATTATTTAAGAATAATAAAGCGAACAAATTAGTGTGTCTTAAGAGTACTTATCATAAAGAAGTTTTGTTAATATTAATTTTTTATTTGTTTCGTCTTCTCTTTTACCATCTAAACATGAACATAAAAATATGCAAAGTGAAAATCATATTTAAATCAATGCTTTCCTCATATCTTTTAGTTCTAATAATTTTAAAATTTTTGAAGATTTAATCAAAATTTATAAAATATATTGCAGAGCTAAAAGTCAAAAAAATGTAATATCATCTTTTTTCTGGGTATGGGACTTTTGAAATAGACACAAAATCTTTTTTATAATAATCTCTGGTTGCTTTTCATCAAATTATCTAAAATTTCATATTCGGAGAGTTTTCAATGGAAGATCTTGTTTAAAAGCAGTAAATTTGAAAATGATACAGTACCGATCCCCTGACGTAAGTGCTATTTTCATGCGTTGATTGCAAGAATTAAAATCTTTTAAAGGACTGTGCTTGGCTGGACAATTTTTAGAAAGACTTAATTTGAATAGAAAAACTAAAGCAAAAGCATTTTTTATCCTTCTGTATAAATCCATTCCTAAGAAAATCTTAATTTGTTATGCAATTTCTCATAGAAATTATTAATAAATATAGAAAAATAAAAAAAAACATAATTTATTTGTTTCAGATGACACAGTAAGAAAAGAACTGGAGGACTGTATTAACATCCTGAAACCAAAGGTAAGACTTCAATGTAATTCCTAAGATTCTTTTCATGACGTATTTCTGTTCCGAGAACATTCCGACAAAACCAACGTGAACGGAATGAAGTTCTCAAGCTCTGTTTCTAAATTCAGTTTTCAGATTTTTGAAAATCATAGTTTAAAATTATTTACTATTTCGGATATATTTTGAAGTTATAATTTTAAAAAAAAATACCTCAACAAAGACAAAATGATATCAATATTTCGCAGTTATAGCAAAGTCCGTTGTTTTGTATTTTAATTCATGCATTTTATTTACTCAAACGTACCTATAAAGTATTACAAAAGTGATATTTGGTTTGAAGAGTCACCCCAGATAATTTTATAAAAACCTTTATCGATTTAATTATTAACTAGTCGGCTTATCTATTTTTAGACAAGTAATAGTCATGCCTAGATTGAAAGAAAACATTCGATTGAACTACGCACATACATTTGATGAAATAATTTCAAGTTCATATTTGTATATTCACATTAATATTGTCATACACAAAATTATGTCAATGAATTGCACAGTCAATGCTACTTTAATATTAGGGTGTAATTTAACAAAAATTAAAACTTTTTAAATTATAATTATTTTACTACTTTTTAACTTATACAATTGGTCTGTTTTATTCCAGTTTTCATCTTTTGATGTCAAGCTGCTCGTAGTAAAATCCTTTTATGTTTCAAATGACATCCTCTCCAAAAACATAAATTCTACAATGTACTTATAGTTAGATATCTATTTATTTATTTTGCAAGAAAATCAAAATAATCTTTTTGATATTATCAAGAATTAATATAAAGTTTTAATTTTTTCATTAACAGTTTAGAATTTTGTTTTACATTGGACACCAAATTATTTCAAAATATTATTAAAAGTGCATTAATGCGCATAGGTTCTAATTTATATAGACGTTATTGTAAAATACATAGCAGCGTTTTTTTTTTAAATATCACTTGCTGATTAGCCATAAGAAGTAAACATTAAGGGTTGGACGGAGAACTGTTTGCGTTATCGGATTTGAAACTACTTCTCATAATAAAAGAAATTATTCTAAATACTTTAAAATATGTCCTTTTGTTTACTAACAAAGTCTGTTCCCAGAATCTCTAAAATGAACATTGTCAAGTGCAGTTGAAGATAATAACCTGTTTCTCAAAAGGAAATTTAAAAAAATGGAGGTTCCGAAGTATTCATTATATTCAAGAATTCTGTAACTTTGCAATACAACCAAAATATAGAAAAAGAAATGAAAGGTACTTCTCATTCTTTCTGAACAAATTTGCAAAAAAAATCCATCCCCGTAACTACAAAAAGCTAAAAATTGATTTGCTAACCCCTGAAGAAAGTATATGCTTTAATACGTGTGAGGCCACATACGAGCAGCCTGTCATCCCCATCATCCTTGCTCACAGCTGCAATACCACATCCATGTTGCCCTGTACACATCATCCATGTACACAGTTGCAACCTACTTAGAAATTTTATTTTCAAATTTATTAAAACGACAATTAAAAAATAATCAATGAAAAGACAATTCCGGATATTCACTAGTTTTTCTTTAATTTTAAAATGCATCTTTTTGCACGATATAATGAGTTTTAAGTTATTTAGGAAAAATGTTAATATTTCTTAAATTTTAATTCAAAATTAAAAAAATTTCTTTTGACGGACTAATAATTGTCTGAAAATTGAATGTAGTTTTTTAAGCTAATATTACAAAGAGATTTCAATTTTCGAATTTAATTAACTAATAAACTTTGTCTAATTTATTGAATGCCATTTCTTATTTAAAATAGAGTCATTCGCAAATAGTAATTTTAGAATAAGTCTAACCCAAATAGCACCGATGTTTTATAAATTTTCTAATTTACTTACAGGTTTTACATATGTCGGGGGAAAAGTTTTAATTTTAATAAATTTTAAATTAGTAACTCAATGACGATACTCAACATATATATATATATATATATATATATATATATATATATATATATATATCCGGGACTAACAGGCCAGATTCTTATTTTATCGTTATTCCTTTTCACTTTTATTAACTTGATGTGTTTACTACTTTGGTCATGTCCATCTGTACTTGTTGAGTAGCGGCATAAACGATCTCTAAATACATTTGCCCTTTTTTAGCATTTTAGTTTAATTAGATTGTTTTTGAAATAGTTTTTAATTTGGAATTTCATAATGCTTATATTTTTGATTATGTATATATAAACAAGAATATAAACATGTTGCTTATTGTGCTATCATATTTCATATATATTGAAGAATGTTTATGCTTATTTTTTATTGCAGGAACTCAAATCTTATTCCGATTACACAGCGAAAAATTTCTATAAATTCAACTATAAACAATTACCTAGTATAGAGAAGGAATATTGCAGTTATAATGATGATAAAAAGGTTAGTTTTTTTTATCATAATAGTGTTAGTACTCTAAAACTATAGTCACGTTAGGTTGGTTATTAGAAAAATATATATATGTATATGAAAAACGATTTTATCTGCAACTCTAAGCATGTTGCATCGTAATACATTGTCTCCCCCTGCGTGTTGTATTAAAAAATGAGAATTAATTAAATTGTGCAGTATACTTCGAATTAGCATACCTTCATGGCATCATTTTTCGGTGATGCGAGCATTAAGACTCTTACATACCTGAGACAAAGATATGGTCTTCCTTCGCTCTTGCGCTCTTTCAAACTTCGCGATGTCTTTCTCTATCTTGAAAACAAGCGTGGAGCTATTCCCTCTCTGTTTCCTTCCATGTTCTTTTGATGTGGCGGGGCGATCGGCTATACACAAGAAGTTTTTTTTTGGTTCAGTGAAACATACTATTAGTCGGCAGAAGTGAAGTTGTCAAAAAACTTCTATGGACAACCTTCTTTTTTTTTGGTAAGAATTTGAAGTCTATCTTGAACAATTCTATGGACGGGAATTATATCACTCCTCAAATAAATTGAAATACTTTTTCAGGATTCATTAAGCAGGCGCATGATCTTCCGCAGTCAAAAGGTTTCTTCTAAACGAGAGAAGATAAAAAAAATTGATGATGTAATAGATTTAATTATTGTGAAATCACGCACTAACTACTCCGAACTGCCCAAAGGCATACTGAAAATTTTGAATGGCCGGACCACCAAGACAACGACACAGAAGGGAACTATGGTTAAGTCCTAAGGGTTATCTCCAACCACGTTACAACCCTTCCTTAAGGAAGTGCGTCCCGTCATCGATGGGAGGAGCCAGATCCCCGGGTTTCCGTGTATCCACAGGAGTGGCGAAAAACAACCGCTAAGCTGGAAGCTTCTCATCTTCAATTATGATATGCTTTAAATAAGACTACGCGCCACTTTCGCCGAAAGTAGTGTTAATGTCTAAATCTAATATCACGCAAAAAAAATGGTTGAATGACAAAAATCATTCCTGAAGAAAGTTGAATTTTCTGTTTGGGAAAGAAAAGAACTTGGGAAAGAACAACATTTTATAATTTTTTTTTATAATACAATATTACCAGTTTTAGTTATAACATCTTGAACGATACATTTGCGCCCAACGCATGTCGAGCGTGTGTGATTTGTTGACGGTGATGTTAGCTTTTGTTTTTAATGCGACGATTTATTTTGCCGGAATAAGGCACCACAACATCTGTACGAAGGTTCCTTATTCAAGGTTGTGGGTCACTATTGTGGAGAATATGAAAATTAGGACCAAGCTCACAACGTCAGGGTTTGTAGCCGTAACATAGCCACTAGACAAAATTAATTACTTGTGCCCGGAAGATGTTATCTGGCCTATGAAACTTTCGCTACTAATTGATAGATTAATCAATTACTAACATATTTAAAATACGAAAACAACTATAATATGATTAAAGTATTTTGATCTTTATTAGCATTGATATATTCCTATTTCTTTTTCTGTTTCTAGCAATATGTCTTTGATAAATTAATGGACGCTGATAAAGGCTTTGAGAAAGTAAGTAATAGTGCTATAAATATTGTTCTTCATTTTTAATAAATGAAAATAACTAATTAAACAAAACCCAAATGGATTGATTTAATATCATCACTTAAATTAAAATACGTTTATTCAAATTAAAATGCAAATATATTTATTTTATGTATTTCTTTGATAATATATTCAATAAAAAGATGCAAAAGAAGGATAAAAACAAACATTTTATAATTTAAAGAGTCACTGTCTCTTCTATTGTAGCAGACAGTGATGTAAAGAAAATCTCTCAATTGAGTTAGTACCTATGTTTAAGCAAGCTAAGACAATTTTATTTAAAATAATAGCGATGGATAAAGTATTAAAAATTTACTATTCCAAATTTAAATTTAAAATATTTAGAAAATCAATTTTTTTTTCAGGCACATTTTTTCGGGAGTATTAGTTCTTATTCTCACTATTATGTTGATTTTTTTTTACTTTTAGAAATTACTAAATTAACAATACTGAGTATGTTTTGCTTCACACTCAAAATAAACTCAATCATGTATGTTGATCGTAATTGATTTTATGTTGTAAAATCTATTTCAATAAAGCTAAATCGGTATGCTTTTTTTATAAAATTTTTGATGATATCGAAAATGCTGAAGTTGAATTATTTTTATACAAAAAATATAAAAGAATGTTCTTAATTCAGTTTTATATGTCATTTTATTATGCTTAAATATCATATACTTTGAAAAGTACAAGTATAATGAAAATGCACTCCTCCTTATATCTCATCTGTGATCTAAAACGTGGGTCAATGCTCCTAGAAAAGAATCCTCGACGATAAATTTCGAACATTTTTTAGAGTTGAAAATTCCCCATGTCATTCCAAAACAAGGTGAGACATTAGGAAAGAAAAGTACAGTGTCATTGTTTTAGCATTAAATGGGTTTTATATATATATATTTTCTTAGAATTTTATTTGAGCCCTGAAATTGCAATGAATTAAATAGTAAATATTTCAGTAATTACTCTATAAAATAATTAAAAGGTATTATTATTATTTTCTGATAATCCCTTAGTGATATATATATATTTAATTAAAAATTTTACTGTCATTTTCGTCTTATGTCACAGTTATTTAGTCATTGTGTGACGTAAAATACAATGCTTTCCCTTAAGAGAATACCAGCAGAGCCGGCCTTCTTTATGAAGGGGCCCCGGTGTAAGAAACCATTTGGGGCCTTCTTGCAAGTAACAAAAATACAAATGCAAACATATATTTATATTGCATGTTTATTTAATTTTTTTCTACTATTAATTACTTCAGAAAATTTAGAATTTTTTTCAATTTCTTTTTTAATGCTTAGTGAATTTCAGCGTTCTAAACATATGCTTGACCGAAGAGAGTTTTTTATTAATTTTAATTTGCTGAAAGATTATTCAGCATTTATTATAAACTGGCAATGTCAAAGAAAGTTTTAACACAGTTAATACATTTAAAAAGAACTCATTACAATTATCATTTAGTGTATGTTACAGTATGTCTTGTGTGTTATATTATACGTCCCTTTCATTCAAAATCAAATCCAGTAGCAAAGTAATTATTTGGTTTAGGTTTTCATCGATATTGTTATAAAACTTTACAATAATTTTGGGAGAATTTTTTTAAATTCATGTTTTTCTAAAAAATTTATATCAGAGATTTATTTAAAATGCTTTAAAATATTTCTTCTATCTTAACAAAAACAGTATCAGTTACAGAGTTTAAAAAATAACATCTAATTTACACAGCTCAGTTTCCCATTATTTTATCTTCTGCTATTTTGAAATATATTTTTTTCTCATTTTCGAATTTGTTTTTCAGTAAAATGTTCCGAAAGATCCAAATTCGTCTAAGCTAAATTTTGTTCTTAGATTTTGGATTTCAGTTTTAATTGTATTGACTAAATTAAAAGCCTAATCGAGAACAATCGTTTTTATTTGAAACAATTTATTGATAAGGCTAATTTTGTACAATATCGTAAACCATACTATTAAACAAATGTTATTAAATAAAATTGATTTCATACCTTGTATTGAATCCAAAAGACTTTTATCTTCGGATACCGTTGTATTATTCGGATACCGTTGTATTGTTACTTGTATGAAAGAATTCTTCCAGAACTTTGCAAGTTTGTTCAAACTGTATATACACTGCTTTAACTGCATTTATTTTGACTTCCCAGTAGGTGTCACTTGTTAGTTTAAGAGTAATATTTAAATGCCTTTGTAGAAGTTTCCATCAGTTTGTAGATGAAGAAATTAAGCAATATACATGTTGAAATATCAAAAAATATATATACTGCTGGAAGCAGCATCACAAATCGATGAATTAAAGGAACATTCATGAGCATCACAAATCGATGAATTAATAAATTGCATGAGAGTTTAGAGCAATTATTCTAGATTGTACACGTTTATGTTTCCCTTTTATTTTGTTACCGTTGTCGTATGCCTGTTCACTACAATCCATAATATCTAAATTAAGTTCACTTAATATTTCTAATAGAGCCTTTGCTTATTCTTCTTCAGTCACACCAGTTATTTCAATAAACCCTATAAATGACGCCTTTATACTTGATCTTCAAAATTTACATACCTAATGAAGACTGCAATTTGTTTGTTTTTATGGGATATATCAGAAGTAGGATTCATTTGCATGCTACAATATTTGGCTATTTTTGTATCGTCTTTAATTTCATTAAAAAATTTCCTAAAGCAGGAATAATTTGTTCTTATGACGTATGTGTTAAGTCTTGCACCATTCTATTATTCTTATATAATCCATTAGTGCATAATCGTATTTACTTAATAATTCGATTAAGCTTAAGAATTTACTATTAGGCGTTCCTATAATTTCCCCGATTTCCTCTTCTTCCATTTGAAATCGTTGAGAAGTTATTAGAAATAAACATGCTTTAAAAATTTTAAATTCCAAGGGTATTTTACAAATACCAACTTCGAAAATAAAAATTTTAACTTCCAAAATTCTACCTAAGTGATCTTGTGATTAGTTTCAGATGATGGCTTATGAATAGTTAATAATAGATAAAAATTTATTCTGAATCTCTGAGTTTCATCATTGAAAAGAAATTCCTCATCAAAATTTGGAAATCTTCTTTAACACGGTTAAAGTAATACACCACGCGCGAAGGCTGCATTCATTTTATTTTTGTACACTTTTATTTTACTGAATTTACGCCATGATTTTGTGACAAATTTTTTACTCATCTCTTAAAGAAGAGGAGAGTTCAAAATTTGTAGAATACTATATTCTCAATGATAATATATAACTTAAATATTTTTAATTAATAGAACAATGCTTTTTATATTAATTTATATCAGTTCATTAAACGTAATCTTAATGATTAAATACACTAAATTTTGCGCACATAGGCATACCACCATCTGGTAGTTAATTTTTGAAAAAAAAATCATAATATCCTAATATTTATAATAATAGATTTTATTTTTTAATGAAACGTAATTAAAGCAAAAGAATTTTATTTTAATACAATCATAAAAGTTTGTTTAAAAGTCTGTTTTTATTTATTCTATAGAAAGTTTGTGATGATGGAAACAAGAAAGGCACTTGTTCCAGGATGAAAGCAGCAATAGTAAGAAATTTTTCAAAATTGAATATCTAATAATTTATACATAGTATTAAATGAAGTCTCCTGAAAACGTTTGTGTATTGAAATCACAAAAGCTCGAGAATCAGTAAACGGATATTGAAGATATTTATACCATTTTGTAGACCATTTATTGGGAAAAGTTTTAGTATATTAAAATCCTATCAAAATAAAAAGGGTAGTTTTATAATTGCAATTTTAACATGTTCGCACAACATCGAAAACATCAAACTAAATATATATATATTATCTGAAAAAATAGTTTGAAATTTTGCCAAAGGTAACTTGTAAAAAAAAAGATAGATAGTAGTTCAAAACTAAAAGTGTTACAGAAAATTTTATTAATTCACACACCTGTGGGCTTCGAATACGTATCTTGTCGATCAATAATATCGTTCTAAATTATGTGTAAATTAGATGCAAATATGTATGAATTTTTGTGTAAATATTATAATTATTTTATTCTATAAAATTTATTGGAATCGCGCTTTAGTGAGAAAAAAGACCGTTATAAGGGTATTTACAACAGAACATCAAAATATTGGACAAATTTGGCGATGTAGGAGTAATGGCGACATAATGAGGTCACTAACGGTTTTTACTACAACTAAAATGTGTAGTAGAAGTCGGGAAATAAAAATTTGTTCCTAAGCTATGTTGAGGAAAGTTCCACACTTCTCCGGAACAAACAAGCGGTTTCCACATTTTCCACACCCACTTTAGAGAGACACTATTTAAAGGTGCAGCTTAAGGTGGAGAATTAAATCATTTCGGAGAACAAGCAGCTTTAATCTGTTTAACTCTTTTCTCATTGATGTGCGTTCTATAGCTTTGCTGTTACCCGAAATTAGGAGATTAAATATAATTAATTCGCTGTAAATTTGTAGCTTGTGTTGCGTATATCAAACACACGTTTCCCTAGACAATAAAGTCTACATCTTTGCAACGTTCTTGTGATAATTTTAGTAACAATATTCTGAAAATATACCATGGCACTATCAGCGGTCACACGCAGCATTTCAGAAGAAATAAAAGAGAGATTTGAAGGAAAGCAGGTTTTCAAATCCGCTTCAGTAGTTATATGTTCTTGACAAATGGTATCTTTGTAAAGCCTTACAGACAGAAGTCGCAAGTTTCAGATCTAGTGCTGGTGATTGCCTGGCAAGTAAGTGAGCTTGAAGCACGTTCTTTACACGTCTTGTCATATAAGCATTTGCAATTGTCTTTCATTAGAAGAGTGGTGGCCAAAAAGCATCCTTTTCATAACTCGGGGATAATAATATCTCCAAAAGTCTGTCAATGGTAACTTCGCTCTTGTTTGCTAGAATATTCTTTGAGGGGGAATGAGTTCTTAATACTATATTTATTGCTTTTATAACGAAATCATATAAGCTACGCATTAACATATGGCTTTAAGCCAAACAGCGCCACCAGTTGTCAAAATTTCAAACTATTTTTCCTGGCAAAAGGCTGGGTTCAAGGGTTTAAGAAAAAAATGTATGAAGTTCCATTCGGATGCTTTCAATAGAAACAGAATGAGTCTCTGAGTATCGTCAATTGAATTTTAACAACCCAGTATAATTAATTCTATCCCTTTCTTTAAAATTTTAATGAGCTTTTTTGGTAATTTTTATTTATCAAAATTTAGTTTATTCAATAAGTTTTTACTTACATTAATGCTGTTAGAAAAATAATAAAAAATTAAACTTCTTTTTTTATTTTTGATAAATTTATTTATTAATTATTAGAATACTGTTACAAATCTGTACTTCTACTTCCCAGTATGAACAGTGCTATCATAAAGAAGACCATTTTACGATCAGCACTGTTGCTTGCTGAGAGGGCGTCGCGTTAATAATGCCAGGGTTTAGTGAGTTGGCGATGAATTTAGTGACTTTGGCGAAAAAATGTATAATACTGGAAACTTCAAGAATTTTCACGATCTGTTCAATAGAAAACAAGAAGTGCCCTGATTGTCTTAGCAAGTACTCGGCTATAAAAAGCCAGCAGTCTTGAGCTGCGGTGTGCGTGTGAATTGAATTGAGCCGGAAGCGGAGTTGAATTAGAAGACATAATACGAGTCTTTGAAAGGAAAGCGCTGTAACGCCCGTGTTATGTGTAGTTCGAGCGAATGTTGAACTGCTATGTGTCGAGTTCTGTAGTCTACTGTGGAAGTTGCGACGTATAGTTTGTGGATTAGCAGTGTGTGGTAGTGAGTAAGCTAAGGCGAGGGGACAATGATAAGTTCAGACGTTTGGAGAGACCACAGAGCGAAGCTCCAATGATCCCCTCTCTTGGATTCTGTATGGCCGCTTTGAGAACTGCAATCGATTGCTACTTATGGGCTTTTGTCTACTGCTGTGTGCTGTCCTGGGTTCGTCTCGACATTTTTGTCGTCTGTTTATTCGTCGTCTTTATGTTGGGATCTTTGTGTAAATAAACGTCGTCGTCGTTTTTTTTACTACTGAGTCCTGCTGATTGTGTCGTCACAACATATGTCCACCACCCTAAAAAGCGGCCCCGCAAGTGAGAATTGTTCATAACAATTCTATTTCATAAGTCGATTATGAACCATATGTAAATTTTTTGTACCAATCTGTATTGTTAAAAGAACTCAACACAAAATATAAACGTGTGATAAAAACACTTTCCTTAATTAATTTCCGTATTTCGTTCTCATATAACGTTTTCGAAACTCGAGTTTCCAATTTCTTGACGATTACAAGCAAACTCTCTAATCTAATAAATAACAAATACGCATTAAAAAAAAACCTTGAAAATAAATAAATGTATATATATATATTATTTTCTTCCTCTGAGCTTAAAAAAACAAATTGGTTTACTTTTTAAATGATAGCAAAAAAGTTAAAGAAAGGGAAAAGAAAGCTTTCTGTGTTAAGAAATGAAGTTTAAATCGATCATCTAGCTTAAAAATATAAAATATCTAACAGAAAGACTTCCTATATTTCTTTTCTATTTTATTAGAAAGGCTTTTAGGGTATTTGGGGCTGATTTCGATTTCACTTCCGTCTTTTTACTAATGGGACAAGCACTGTCGGTTCTAAGCCCAAATTTATCAAAGTGCATGAAATGGTTAGCATTAAATCCGTTAAAGCGAAACGTTTTCTAATTCAGGTGATTATTATAGTATAGCTTCTATAAAATAAATCTACATAATCATTCTTTTAAGTGCCTGAAATTTTGTATATTTCCTTATTTTTTAACTTTTCAAAGCCTTAATATCTTCTTTTTTTTTACATAGAATTGTGTCTACAATACCGAGCAAAAATTTCTCTCAGAAAATAAATGCAGTAAAGTTTGATGATTCAAAAGATACTCAGTTTAATATGTACGTTGTTTGCTAGAATAAAATTAAATGATCTAAGAATTGTTTTTTAGATTCATGAAGAACAAAAAAAGAATATTCGCAAAATTGATGTATATGTAATAGAAAAATAATTTTCTATTACATATACATCAATTTTGTATGTATACTTAAAAGGTATTTTCTGTATACTTAAAAGGAGAAAATAATTTTTCTCCTTCAAAATTGAAAATGAATAAAGTGATTCAGTGGTTTTTTTAAAGAAAATAATGTAATAAAAAATTTTGTGATATACGTCGATATGTTTTTTCTTGTTTGTTTAAAACGTTTTATGAAGTATTAAGCCTGGATAAAATACATCGTAAAATCGAGATTGTTATAGAAATTTTTATTCTTTTACTCACGAGTTTATCTCGTAATAAAATACAGAAAAGAGAGAGAATGTGTGCGCATGTTTTGTGTGTGCGAGTTATGAGATATCAGGATCCGGAAATGTCCATGTTTGAAATCCGATTCCACCAAAAATCTGCGGTGCATGTTTAAGGAAATGAAGAATCGGAGATTCGATATCCAGGGGAATCACATCATTTTTATGATTTTGCAGCATTTAACTGATTGTGGGGCAGAAATGATAATCACACGTTAGATGTCCTTTAGAAATAAACATTCTGGGATTTTTTTCGCTCTAAATTTTTAAAAACATATTTTTTATCTGTTTTAATTTAATCTGTATAAAGATTTTCGGGAAGAAATTTCGGATCAACTTCTAAAACAGTTGTTTTCTGTAAAATACATATAAAATAAATGACAAGTAAATTTTTAAAATAATATTAACTAATCCAATGATTTAAAAAAGTGACAGCAATTTTATCAACACATTCTAAATAATATCTAATAATAGAATTTATTTATGTTATAAAAATATTGAATTATTTGAATTATAAAATAAATGAATATTAAAGTGATAATTAAAAAGGAATATTACAAGAATAAATTAATTTAAACATTACTTCATTCTAGTAATTAACTAAACTAACTAAACTAAAACCAAGCTTCTATGATGTCGGCATTTTAATTTCTTGTTTCCTGTATACTAAGCTAAATATTTCCTGGTTTAAAATTCCAAAGAACGTTTGAACATACTTACGAACTGAAGAAAGCGCGCTAAAGACGATTTAAATCACACAGAAAATGCAAGATTTAAAAAATTAAAATAATAACACTCTGTTGCGTAAGACGCTATTGCTTATTGAAAAAGCACGATTTCTTGTTGATGTCCAATAAAATGTAATAACTCTTTTGTGTAAGAAAGTATTGTTTATTGAAGCAAAAATTCCAGTTGATTTCCGATAAAATATAATTCATTAGTCAATTTCAGAGTTTTATACATGTCACTTTTGCTATTTATTTATTAACTTAATCATACAAAGTTTTCTGAAATACAGGTGTGTACATTCAAAACAGAATTTTGAAATTTAAACAGAAGGTACGTTACTATTAAGTCATTTTAATTATTATATATTATTGACTATTTTGTTATTACTACTTACTTTTGTTATTACTACTAAAAAAAATTGTAAATTCAATATTCGAAAAAAAGACAATGAAAATATTTTCAAAAAGGACTTTTTGATTTAAAATTATATATATATATATATATATATATATAT
>JAOUZG010053093.1:5641558-5661609 GCA_026289955.1 Argiope argentata
TATATATATATATATATATATATATGTCTAAAGAATAAGGTCCAAATTTCAAATAAATAATAACAATAAAAATAAATAATAAAATAAATATAAAATTTCAAATTGCATAAATGCAAACTCAGACTTTTAATGTATGTGAGATGAATTTCAATTGCTTTACAGAGAAAACCGAATTGTAGAAAGGAACTTTCTTACAGTATTGTTGACCTCCGACATAAAATTAAGTGCGACAGCAACTTTTATAAAATTTCTACAGAAATTCCAATCAATTTATGAATTTCTAGTTGAAGACATCTTGAAACACTCTTCATTTCAAATTCCTCTTTCTTTCAAAAATGACGCTTAACTTTCCCAAACTTAAACTGCGGTTGGAATCACGAAGAGCCACACTCGCCTTATTTACAGGCCTTTCCAATTGCCAGGGTGCAAATAAATCAGAGATTTAATGGAATCACGCTGAAAAGTCTGACCTTTCCAACCCTTTAAAATTTAATTGGCGTTTCTGGTATGAAATAATTACTACATCGGGAAATCTTTTAACGATGAGGGGTTGAGTTAATTCTAATTTCCCACCGAGGCATTTTAAATCCCCAGTATCCCTGAGGAAATATTTCTCTGAAATATAAAATCTCGTAGAAATGGCCTGGAACGAGATGAAGAGTAATGAAGGGCATCGAAGGAATGTGTAGTTATATGCGTAAAGGCGTAAGATTGAATTGAGGGCATATGATACGAGGGCCATTTGAAAGGCAATATGATATGAATGACGGTGTCGAAAATTTGCTTTAATTTGATCACTTATATTTTAAATGTAATAATTTAATCACTTCTTTCCCACAAGGCTTTCCATATTCTTCATTCCTATGTCAGCGTACTCTTTTTTGATTTCATTTTATGAGTCATTCAACTATCTTAGAGTGAATGATTAAGAATTATCGATGATACTCGAAAAGTATTATTTATGTTAATTCTAAGACGATTTAGTTACAAAAAAAAACACAACTGTATAAATCAAAAAAGATTAATTAATTTCAACAAAATTATATTTTTCTATTAAGATGAAAAGAAGATATTCTCTAAAATTCGAATAAATGTTGAATTCAGCAATTTAAATTTATATTTTAGCTAATCCATTTAATATTTCACTTTTATTGTACATTTCAGCTCAATACCGATTTACTTATCGCCTATTGAGTTTGGTTAGATTAACTTCTTGTTTTAAAGAAACATTAGGGCTATTTGGAAATGGACCTCGAAATTTTGAAACTCTGTCAGATGACGATGACGACACCTGAACTGATACAACACTCTCCAAGCTTCCGCACCACACCAGTAAGAATGTATTTGTCCCTGTTGGATTTGACGTACACCAAACTTGCTATCATCACGCTTCCTTGGTGGTATCGGGTCTCGAACCGGAAACCCTCCAGCTCCGAGATAGAAATCTTGTCAGTCGGCCACTGCGGCACCGCTTACAGCCTTAAACAAATCCCATCGTATTGAAGTAACAGTATTGTCAGAATAACAATGATATATATATATATATATATATATATATATATATATATATACAGTTGGCAGTAGTATCGCAGCGAAAAAGTATAAATGCGCAGTTCGTTTTCTAGAGCTTTCATTTTTGTTCAATTTATTCATGTGAACCGGTTTTTTGTGATTTATGGCAGCTCGACGAGAATTAACAGACTTTGAACGTGGAATGTTAGTAGGAGCTAGACGCATGGGTCATTTCATTGCGGATATCGTTAGTGAATTCAACATTCCGAGATCCACAGTATCAAGAGTTTGCCGAGAGAATGAAATTTCAGGCATCACTTCCCATCATGGACAGCGCAGTGGGCGACCACCTGCACTTAACGACCGAGACCGCCGACGTCTGTGTAGAATGGTCAATGTTAATAGACACGCACACTTCGTCAAATAACTGCAGGAATCAATGTGGGACGTACGAGGGACGTGTCCGATAGGACTGTGTGGCGAAATCTGTCTTCCTTGGGCTATGACAGCAGAAGACCGACTCGAGTACCTTTACTGACAGCACGACATCGCCTGCAACGACTCTTCTGGGCTCGTGAGCATATCGACTGGTCCCTAGATCAGTGGAAAACCGCGGCGTGGTCAGATGAGTCACAATTTCAGTTGTTACGAGCTGATGGTAGAGTTCGAGTGTGGCGCAGACCCCACGAAGCCATGGACCCAAACTGTCAGCAAGGCACTGTTCAAGCTGGTGGTGGCTGCATAATGGTGTGGGCTGTTTTTACATGGCATGGACTCGGTCCTCTGGTGCAACTGAACCGATCATTGACTAGAAATGGTTACGTTCAGCTGCTTGCAGATCACTTGCAGCCATTGATGGACTTCACGTACCCACACAACGATGGGATTTTTATGGATGACAATGCGCCATGTCGCCGGGCCAGAATTGTTCGCGATTGGTTTGAAGAACATTCCGGACAATTCCAGCGCATGATCTGGCCACCTAGATCGCCCGATCTGAATCCCATCGAGCATTTATCGGACATCATCGAAAGGTCCGTTCGTGCCCAAACTCCTGTACCATCCACACTTTCACAATTATGGACGTCTATGCAGACAGCATGGCTCAATATTCCTGCAGAGGACTTCCAACGACTTGTGGACTCCATGACACGTCGAGTTGTTGCACTTCGCTGGGCAAAAGGAGGACCGACATGATATTAGCAGTCATCCCATGACTTTTGTCACATATATATATATATATATATATATATATATATATATATATATATCGCTGAGAGAAATCCACCATTCGCATGTAATTGAACGGATTTATGTCTCTTTACTTAAATCAAATGCAAATAGCAAACCAGTGGGATTGGTGACTCCAAAGTTTTATCCCATATTCCCCAATAAAAATGTTTTCTCCTCTTTCTCCATGAAAAGTTAGATTTTGAACGAGAGCTTGAATGCCACGAATACTCAAATCGAGATCCACATATGAAAGTTTTACATTTTGAAATGTAGCGAATAATACCAAGTATACATTTCAGAAGTTTATTTTGCTTAAGTTTGACAATAAAAGAACTTGAGGATAAACGAACTAAATTTCTTTTATCTTAATTAATGCGTTTTTACATGCACAGAAATGTAGCGGGGAACTGTGAACCTTTTGACAGTTATGTTCAAATTCTACTATGAATCGACGCTTTAGATTTTGAAATTGAAATTGGATATCAAATTTTATCAGTCTAGCTCTTATGTTTTGTAAATATTATGTTTACTTGCTACATAGATAAACTTCCCCTGAACGAATTTCGTCCAAAATGTGACAGACATCTACTAAATTTAGTATTACAAAAAAATTCCCACCGTCTAGTTCAAAGCGCTCTTTGTCATCTCATGCTCATGGACAGACAGTTAAAATTTGAGATACATATTTTTGGGGAAATCTAACACGTAGAAGATTCATCGAGTTCAAATTTTTTGACGATTACCTTATTTTGTATACATCATGTTCAAGAAATTGAAGCACAGAAGAAAATCAAGGGTGTGAAATGTGAAGGTCAGATGGTATGACTACTGACTGAAATTTTGTCGTATAGTCTTAATGAAGTTACGCATAGGGCCATTTCGTCGGACTTTTGGACTAAAAAATTCAATATTACAATAATATCTGGAATCTAATGTATTTCTTACATGATTTTATAATATTTCCGAGACTTCTCAAATCCTGTATATTGCTTGTGCTGAGAAATCCATTAGTGGAACAATTTTTTAATTGAATGCAGCTTTGTTTTTGTTAAATAAATTATTTATTGTCAGCCAAATAGTACCATCCTGGTCTTTTGAAAATCGTTCCTCTAGAAAATAACATAAATTTTTAACTTATTCTTTATTAGTGTATACATATTTTTCAGACTCATCAATTGCGTTTAATTTTTTCATATTTTTACAATGCAATAAAACTCAAGACAGATTTACACTTAAAAACTCCAAGCATTCTAATCCGTTTGATTCTCACAAGCAGTATTTCTGATTAGCCACCGTAATAATAAATCCCCTGGAAATTGATTATTATTTAACTCGAAATCGCACACATAATATAAGCAATGGGCTCCATAAAAGTTTATCAGATCAGAATGAGACTGCTTTCCAAGAATCTTCTTCTCCATCAATAAGGATTTGTCCAGTGAAGATAGATGCTTTTGTGAGCCAGAAAAAGATTTCCCTTTCTTTATGTGGCGAGATGAGAGTTGTAGTCTTCTTCAGCTGATTGACTCACTCCTTTAAGAAGAGCAGAGCAGAGGGAGCTTGTCTTCACGAAATTCAATAATGCTTACAAAATCCATCCATAAGAGATTCGTAAAAAATTCGTTTTTATGAGAAAAAAAATGTACATTTATTATATGATTAATATATTTTTTTACAAATTTCGGGCCATTCAAGTTTATCCAGTTTAGTTGTGATAAAACTTTGCATTTAAACTTTTTTTTTTGTTAATAAACACTTGTTTCTGTTTTGATTATTGACTGGTGTAATTGATTTACCAAAAAAAAAATGATAAAAATTCATCTTCATTTCTAAATTGTTGCACTGTGCAGTCGAAGGAGCCACAGCTCTAATTTTATAACTAATTTGAAAAAATTTACACCAGAAAATACACTATCCCTAAAATTTTATTATGTTCCTCTTAATTTTATTAGGTATCGGTGCGATGCGAAAATAAATTTTGGAAATATCGTTTAAAATTTTAAATATCTGCCTTGTTTATTTAAGAATGATGTAAAGAAATGTACATATATTTATATATATATATATATATATATATATATATATATATATATATATATACAAGGTGTCCGAGAAATCCTTTAGATAATTCAAAAATTCGATAAAAATATAATAAACGAGATAGAAAGTAAAATTAAATTTCATTTATTTCCTCATATAGTTAAGTTTTTTTAAATGCAAAAATGGCTGGTAGATGGCGGTACTGAAATGTTAGAAAGAGTTATCTAAAAATGGCTTCTCCAAGTGAGTGTACGTTTTGTGTTATGTGGTTTTTCTAACCGAAATCTGTGACTCAAGTTCAACGAAATTTCCATACGAAATATGGAAAAGACCCTCCAACCCGTAACAGCATTATTGCATGGAAAAATAAGTTTTTGGAAACTGGAAGGGACCTGGATCGACACAGAAGTGGAAGACGAAGCACGAGTGAGGTGGACGTCGACAGAATTCATCAGTCATTTGCTCGTAGCTCCCTAAAATTCATTCATCCCCTAAATTCATCAGTACGAACTGCCTCCAAGGAATTACATATTCCGCGGTCAACGGTGTATGATGTTTTGCATAAGAAGTGTGTATAAGGGGCAAATAACACAGAAGTTACAAGAAAATGATTTGCCCCGGCGTTATGTTTTCGCGTTAGAAATGCTGAGCAAAATGGAAGAAGATGATAATTTTTTAAAGAAAATTATTTTCACCTATTATTCGACGTTTCATGTTTCTGGAGTAGTCAATCGACATAATGTCAGAATATGGGGGGAGGGGTCCGAAAACCCTCATATCATTATGGAAATGGAGAGGCATAGTCCAAAAATTAATGTTTGGTGGGGACTTATGCGCGATCGCGTCATCGGACCGTTCTTCTTTCAAGAGAAGACAATTACGAAGGAAGTGTACTTAGATATGCAGCAAATTTACGCCGTACCACAAATTTCACATTTACAACCAAATATCCTTTGGCAACAAGATGACGCTAGATTGTGCGGGAATTTTTAAATCGAGAATTCCCAAACAGGTGGATCGGACGAGATGATTCCATCCAGTGGCCCCCGCGTTCTCCTGACATTACTCCCCTCGATTTCTTTCGTTGGGGATTCGTCAAAGACACTGAGTGTCTATCACTGAGTATCAGATTTTAAACATCGCATTGAAGCTGCAATCTCACAAGTTACAGAATCAATGCTACAATGAACTTGTTCAGAAATTGATTACAGGCTGGATATTTTTCGTGCGACGAAAGGGACACCCCACATCGAGGTGTATTGAAACGTTTAAAAAAACTTCACTATATGAGGTAATAAATGTAATTTAATTTTACTTTCTATCTCGTTTATTTTTTTTACCGAATTTTTGAAATGTGTCAAAGACTTCTCGGACACCCTGTATATCGTTTTTCAATTTTCAGTAAAAACAAATAAATTTCTTAGCATGAGCATCTAACATGCAACTGCTCATGGGAAACAAATATATTTTCTAGGTTCCATCCGCATACTTGAAGTGAGCCTTCTTGATGCTCATCGAAAATGTAAATCGAACGTGGAACTGCAAATGTTTTTTGAAATCAAATGGCATATCGGTGGTAATAATGGGTAGGTGGGAATAGTGAAATGAGCACGCCTTCTCCATTCAACTTTGAATAAGAATAATTGCCTATATTCGATTCTTGCAGCTTGTTTATCTAAAGATTCTGATGCGCGCGATAGGATAGAACATAAGTTCTCTCTCGATTCTTGTCGCATGTTCATCCTGAGAAGCATGTGAATTTGAAATTCATAAATGATCTCCTTCATTTCTCGCTTTCCATTTCTCATTTATTTAAGAAACTCGATTTACTTATTTCTGTGTACTTGGCGAGTAGATCTATCAACAAAGTTATAAATGTTTGGGGGACATTTTTTTTGACGAAACAACATGATATATGCTTGGATAACCGATATATCGTTTTTTGATCCATTGAGTAAACAGAAAAATTGCTCTTTGCACTAGAAAACTTACCTTGATACTATACATATAACTAAACTTGACCGGCATAAACGAAAAGAAGAAAAAAAAAACAATAGAGCTTGCACTAAGTATTTAGATTTCCTTTCTGTGTCGTTTGTCATGTATAACGTTTGTCTTCTCAAAATTGTCAATTTTAAAACCATATTCAATAATAGAAACATATGAAACGATTTGTTTGTGGATTTTATTTAGTTTAAAATAACCATTAATAATTCTACTATACCTATAGCCTTTGCGCAAATGCAAGTGTGACATGTGAAGGTCGAGATAAGAACTTGCGACTCTAGGGCCAGTAGCCGAATAACATGAT
Source organism: Argiope argentata (assembly GCA_026289955.1). Lineage (NCBI taxonomy): Eukaryota > Metazoa > Arthropoda > Arachnida > Araneae > Araneidae > Argiope > Argiope argentata. The sequence continues at coordinate 5,648,655 of JAOUZG010053093.1, forward strand.
CACAATACTAAAGTACACTTCAGGATCATAGATGTTATCTGGCTTATGAAGCCAACGCCATAGTACTCCCCTACTAGTGAGTCGGCGGAGAGACAAACGGTTTTGAAGCGCCAGGCGTAATGGGGAGCATATAAGTGCTTTGATGCGTCGAGTTTGACGGCTTTGTTTTGGTTTCTAAGTCAAGTGTGTCTGACGGCTTTGATTTGTTTGCTGCGTCAAATGAATCTGACGGCTTTTGCTGCGGGTAGATGGCGCAACGATTTTATGAGGTTTATGAGGTTGCGTTTTCATGGTCACAAATGGGGAAAGTGATGGTCGCGGTAAGAACCCGTGACGCTAGGGCCAATAGCTGAGTAGCATAACCACAATACTAAAAGTATACTTACTTCAATATTGTAGATGATATCTAGATAATGAACCTAGCGCCACACAAGCAATTCATTCGCAAAGACTTAAAGCAATCGGATGAACAGTACGGCAATGCATAAAACGTGAACAAACAAAAATTCATTTTTACATATTGGATATACTAATGCCAACATGTTCCTTTACAATTATGCTCAAACGATCTTAATCTCAATTTTAAGTGACCATTTTTACCTTATCTCTGACTGACCAACAAAATATTAGCTTTGATTGCAAGCGAATTTTCAACTATGCAACACTTTGCATTATGCCGAACTTCGTTTTTATAAAGAATCGTAGCATGTTAAAAATTGCTTTTCAAATAATAACTATTGAAAAAAAAATGAAATAAATTTGTAGGAACGGATTTTCAAAGGTATCATTAAATACATTTTTTTTCCTTTTATCATCCACATTTTATTTCAAGAACTTTTGTCAGTGAGTCCCTCGTCGTTCATTAACTGCTAAACAGTGAATTCCGACGTCGATAACATCGGTTAATGCACACGTGAAATAGATTGTGTTAAAATTTTCCTAAGATAAAACAAACAATTGTTCTCACTAACAAACGCAAAATCAAAATTCCGCTGTTGAATTCTATTGATCGAAACATTTCTAACTTAAGAGAAAAAGTCATTCGTCCCGAAAGACGATAATCTAGTTACAGTTCTTATAAACCAACTAGAAAGGGAGGGGGAAAATAGCGATTTCTGCCTTATCTTTCGTATTGGATTTTATTGCAGTCCTGATTTTACGACTCCACGGCGATTCTCCAAAAAGTCTAGTTGATGATAACGCCCCTTCGATTACACTGAGGAAGGAAATCTGTGTTAGCTGCCAGCGTTAAAAGTCTCGAGGAAGGAAAATGATTTTGTTCTTCGCTTTTAGTACATTCCTCAGAATTTTTACATCAAATTTGTTAAATAATAAATTTACATTGAATCGACAAATTTCATTCGATAAAGAAATTTAAAAAATTGAGAGAAGAAGAGGTAAAAAAAAAAGAGACGGAAATATGCATTTTGTAAAAATAACGCTTGTGCATATCTCATACTCCGTGTCCCCAGTCATTGCGATTCTCTTGCTTTTAACCTCTCATCAACTAATTTTACTTTTTAGTACTCAAAATGTACAAAGAAAAATTATGGTAACTATCAAAATACTCGTCTTTCAGAATTTAATTCATTTTTCAATTTTAAACAGTCACCAGTTAAAAAGTTGGTTCAATGCGGTAAGCAAATTAATACGATAACTCAAAAACGCACTGAGCTTGATGGCTGAAATTTTGTAACTCTAATAACAAAATCATAATCTCGTTCAAGCTTTAACCACAATTTATGTAGGATATTCATAGTGGAGGATTTAGACATTTCAGGGAAATTGCACAATAGGAAGCGATTAATGATTCAATCGATTTAATGATTTATTTTGAACGTAGAACTTGATTTTTATAAAATCTTAATTCGGCATTCATTCGGATCTTCAATAAAATTCAGCCTGTGGTGGGGGTGTTCGGGGGTTCTAATAAAGTATGTTTAGTGTAACAATTATTTATTAGGAAAAAAGGTAAGTCACACACAACACAAGATAATTTTAACAAATTACACAAACACATAGAAAAGTTTTAGATGCGTCCATGCCCGTTGCTTGAGCTTTACTGGTGTTTTCGAGGTTTGCGCTCATTAGTCTAGGTGGCGCAGCAGTTCCGGTTACAGTCAATAGTGGCTGCTACAATCTCCCCCTCTGTCTCTGATGACGTCCCGACGAAGAGACAGGACTAATAGTATTGGGAGGTCTTTTGGCAGTCTGTGTTATCTGTTGTGGCTTATTGAGTTTCTGGGCAAGGTGATTTGATGTAGATGACTCGGGCACACAAGGAGGTTGTTGAGTAGTAATACGTGGTGGCACGACAGATTTTGGCGGTCTACCTCTTTTTCTAAGAGGGACAACTGGAGAAGTATCCACATCTCTGAAGGGCGAAAGAGCAGATGTATGGTAGGTCGCTATCGGTTCGGATGGCTTATCAAGGCTGGCTATCACATATGAAGTAGGAGACTTCTGGGTGAGGATCAAGTATGGTCCGTCCCGTTTTGGAATAAATTTTGAAGTTTTTTTGTTTTTGGTGTTACTTATGGGGTGCAAAGTAACCCAAACTTTATCACCAGGAGAATAAAAATTTTGACGTCGGTTTTTGTCGTAGTATTTTTTTCGTTGATCTTGTTTTATTTCGATACGTTCTCGTATGACATTTGTAATGTTTGCAAATCTTTTCAAATACGGTGCGATTTCTGGAACGAAATTATCGTTTTCGACAACAGTCCTAAAATCTTGAACTACATCGTCTACAGTTCTTAATTCTCTTCCGAATTGCAGGAAGGCAGGTGTATGTCCTGTAGTATCACAAACAGCTGAATTCATAGCAAAACGAATATACGGGAGTTTTTCTTCCCAACTATCGTGGTCGTTTCCCACAAGAATAGCCAATCGAGGTTTTAGATCACGATTTTTCCTTTCTACAGGATTAGCCTGAGGATGATAAACTGGAGTAAGGCACTGATCTATTGAAAGAACAAAACATATTTGTTGGAGGACGGCGCTAATGAATTGTGGGCCATTATCACTTATAATACGTCTTGGAATCCCATATCTTAGAAATACTTCTTCTATCAGTGTGATTGCACATTCTTTAGCAGTGGCTGATTCCAGAGCAAACAGTTCTATCCAGCGGCTTGCGCAATCTTCAATGATAAAGATCCATCGTTTACCAGTAGCGCCTTGGGGTAATGGTCCAAACAAATCAATTGAAAGTGTCTCAAATCTTTGAGATTGGATAGGTGTCCTTAAAAGTCCAGCAGGTTTCAAATTAGTAGACTTGTACCGAGCACATTCCGAGCATTTCTTCACATATGCAGCAATGGAAGACCGCATTCCTATCCAGTAATAGCGCTGGGCTATTCTATGATAAGTTCCATCTTCACCATAATGACCTGCAGTAGGTATTGTTTTAACACGTTTGAAATTTCATGAGATGGAACAACAAGTTGTGCCTCTTCTGTATCTGCATCAGGAACAAAGCGATAGAGGACTCCTTGGTTCATCAAATACCCTCTTCCGGTCCAGTTTACAAAATTTTCATCTTTCGGTGATGATTCAAAGCTTTCAATTATTGGACGCAAATTATCATCTTTCAATTGAGAATCACGCATTTCCTTTGAAGTTCTCGCAGGCATGTCTGCTATCACAATATTACAAATTTCACGAGAGGAAATTTCTTCTTCGCAAACTGGCCGTGAAAGCATATCCGCAATGACATTTGCTTTTCCAGATACATATTGAACTTTCAAGTTGAACGATTGAATTTCTAAAGCCCATCGAGCAAGTCTTCCTGTTGGGGACTTAAGAGTCAAAAGCCATTTCAAAGGTTGGTGGTCAGATGCCACTGTTACTTCTGAACCTTCTAAATAACCACGGAACTTTTTGAGGGCCCATACGACAGCCAGAGCTTCTCGTTCTGTAGTTGAATAGTTGCGCTCTGCTTGAGAAAGCAATCTGCTAGCATATTCAATAGGGTGTTCTTCAGAGCCTGAGCCTTGAAGTAAACAAGCACCAAGGGCATAATTACTAGCGTCTGTCCGAAGAACGTATGGTTTATTTCCATCAGCTTGCTTCAACACGGGAGGTGTTACGAGACAAGTTTTTAAGTTATCAAAAGCATTTTGCTGGGTGAAACCCCATTCCCATGAAGCTTTTTTCTTTGTAAGATCACTAAGAGGTCGTGATATTTCTGCAAAGTTAGGAATGTATCTGCGGAACCAGGAACATGTTTGAAGGAAGGATTGTACTTCTTTAACATTTTTGGGAGGTGGAATTTTCTGAATGGAGGAAACTTTTTCCTGATCAATTTCAATTCCTTCTTGTGTAATCCAAAATCCTAAATATTTGACACGAGATGAAGCGAAATGACATTTATCTCTATTTGCTTGCAATTTAAAAAGTAAGAGTCTTTCGAAAACAGCTTGTAAATCAGAGAGATGTTTCTCAAATGATTCTGACAAAATGATGATGTCATCGAGATATGTGAGGGTGAGAATATCATCAAGACCATTTCGGAAACGGTCCATTAACCTTTGAAAGGTTGCAGGGGCATTCCTTAAACCAAATGGCATTCGTAAGAACTTGTATGTTCCAAAGGGACACACAAATGCAGTTTTTTCTTGATCGTCTGGATGAACTTCAACTTGATGATATCCTGCTCGAAGATCGATAGTTGACATGAAAGGAGTAGGTCTTGCGTCATGCAGCAAATCATCCATTCGTGGAAGTGGGTGGGAATCAGGAATTGAAATGGAGTTCAGCTTTCTGTAATCGATGCACAGGCGCATTGTACCATTAGGTTTTGGTACCAATACCACAGGCGAAGCATATGGGGATTCACATTCTACGATAATTTCTTCTTCCAAGAGCTTATTAATTTCTTGTCTTAAGATTTCTTTCTTTGCAGGACTCATTCTATAAGGTGGCACTGCAATTGGAAGGTGGTCACTGGTATTGATTCTGTGTTGGATAAAAGGTGTTGGCGCTCCCCCTGGTTGGAAGCATGTCTCGTACTTTTTCAGTAAGGAATTAAAATCTTGTCGCTGTTGAGGAGAAAGATGTGTACCTTCATGATTACGAAGTTGACAAGGTTGAGGCACAGTGGGTACTGTTAGGAGAGCATTTATATTAGGAGGCGTTTCTATGAAAGCATACTTCTTTTGAGGGGTTTCAGAGAAGTACCAATGTTTCTTCTGGATATCTAGGACGATACCTGCAGCACTTAAAAAATCAACACCGAGAAGAGTTCGGTTTCCTTTGGCGTGTTTCAACACTATAAGCTCTGTTGGAATATTTTTCCCTTTTACAATAATATTCACAATGGTTGTGAGTATTTCTGTGTTTCGAATATGTCCATCGGCTAATGTCATATCAATTGTTTTCTCTTCAAATTTCATACCATGCTCTTTGAGAAGTAGGTACAGTTTTTCACCGGCCACAGAATGTGTAGCACCTGTGTCAGCACACACGGCTGCTTTTTTATTGCAGATTGAAACTTCAATTATGTTCAGTGGGTGAACATCTGTTGAAAAACTATAGAAAGTCATTTGATTAAGATTTGGAGGGAAATCATCGCTTTCCTGAAGTTTTGGATTGCATATGCGGCATTTAGATTTGATTACTCCAGGAGTTCCACAGCCGTAACAAGTTAATGGTTTCCTAGCTTCTTGTAGCATGTCAGGGCTTGTTTTCTGTGCTCTGTCATTGCAAAAAGAGTCCCGCCTACTTTGACTGAGGACTCCGGGATCCCGCCTACTTTGACTGGGGAACCCAGACAGAGGCTTCCTATCAAAAGTTTGTTGATTTTGCAATTTTGGACCTTTGGGGTATAAAGTTCTTTTGCCTTTATCAAGCCTGACTTGGTCAGTTTGTTTTGAATAATATGGCTTATCCACACAGCTATTCAGCATTTGGGATTCTTTCTTGCTTGTTCGCAAGTTGTCGTAAGCGTCTAGTTTTTCTACTAGGTCATCAGGGGTAACCCAATCACACCATATGTCTAATAAATGATCCTTTACTTCTGGTGGTACCCGTTTCTTCATTTGATCTAGGATCATCAGATTCTTCAATTTATCGAAATCTTGGATGTGGAGTTCTTCTAACCATCCTTCGAAGTAATTTCTCAGTTCAAAATGGAAATCTTTCCATGTTTTGTACGGAGTTTTTCTATGAGTTGCGAAAAGACGTCGCAATTTCTCTGGACTCAGTTTAAATCTTTGCAAAAGTAAATTTTTCACATGCTCGTAATTTTGAGCTTTTTCCTCAGGTTCGCGAGTAATTATTTGTGCTATTTCCTTAGGAAGCACACCAAGCAAATGCGCTACCCAAGAGTCTTTTTCTATTTTCAAAAATTTTACTTGCCGTTGAAATAAATTTAAAAAAAGTGACATATCGTCTTCTTTGGGATTAAAAGTTTGAATCAAATTGTATAATTGCAGATTATTTGAAACATTGGCGACATCAGGCAATGAAGCACATTGTTGAGCTTCTATCTGAAGTCGAATTTTTTGAAGTTCAAATTCTTGTCTGTCTTTCTCTTCACTTTTTTGACGAGCCAGTCTTTCTTGTTCACGAGCATTTCTTTCCTTTTCTTCAGCTTTCTCACGAATAGAAATAATTTCGCGTTCTTTGGATATTCTTTCTTCGATAATGTTATTTAAACATTCGCGCACAAAATTTTCATCGTATTGTTCGGATGTAGTTATTAGGGATTTTAAAGTTAAAATCACAGCATTTGGAGGAATGTCGATATTCATTTCACGAGCTAAAGTTTCAAGATCACACTTTTTGCCCTTTCCCAGAAAACTCATTTTTTAAAACCACTATTTCACTTTATCTTGAAAAAGTGATGCCAAATTTGTACACAGCATATAAATATAGATATTCTAACACACCGTTAATACAAAAATCAGTTGGAAATAAAGAGAATAAATATATGCTTAAATAAAATTGATGAGAATTTTTAGATTGCATTTATATACAATTGGAATTAGTTGAAATTTTTATACATCTTTAGAAATCTATGTTGAAAAGAACAGAATCATAAATTTATTCCAACTTATAATAAATTCACTTTATGACAAGAATACTTTCTGCATATAAGAGAGATACAAAAAAAATCTAAATGGAGATACTCTACTCAATACGATAACAAAATAGCAGCATCGAAAATGCATATTAATCATGTGAGTTCCAAGTTCAGCGCAAAGGAAAGCAATTGAAGAGAGTTATGTCTTATTCAGAAAATAGAATCGCTGAGTCAGCAAGAAATTATACATTGGCGTGAGTTCAAGGTTATAATCGAACTGCACTACGCTTACTTAAAATGATTCAATGATTATACATTATAAAATTGATTATTTTCTTTTCAGAAAGAATGAGAAATCTTTAAAAATATAACACTTTCATAAAATTTGTGTATGCTTATACTAAAATTATCAATTATACCAATTCTTTAAAATATGTTTAAGACACACAGCAATAAAACCATTCTATGTTTTTAAATACTGGTAACATATTAGTAACAAAATATTCATACATATTTTTCAAAATAAGTACTGAATGCTCCGAGATAAATTGTTATTTATAATTACACATTTTTTATAAGATTTATTATCAATTGAAATAAATCAATACTTCTTGCGACTTTGCAATTAAGGGGTTTTTTTGTAAGAACAAGGATTGTTCTACACAAGAAATTCCAACTTACCGAAATTATCCTTCGGATCAGGAATATGCAAGAGAATGAATTACCTACGGATGAGGTTTCCTATAATCATTAACCTATGGATTAGGTTTTCAAAGCTGTTCTTCCGTTGGATACGGAGTGCTGAAAAAAATTGCGAGCAAAGTCCAAGCAACGGAATCGTTAAATTTAAATAAACCGGTTGGGCGCCAGTTGTGGTGGGGGTGTTCGGGGGTTCTAATAAAGTATGTTTAGTGTAACAATTATTTATTAGGAAAAAAGGTAAGTCACACACAACACAAGAAGATAATTTTAACAAATTACACAAACACATAGAAAAGTTTGAGATGCGTCCATGCCCGTTGCTTGAGCTTTACTGGTGTTTTCGAGGTTTGCGCTCATTAGTCTAGGTGGCGCAGCAGTTCCGGTTACAGTCAATAGTGGCTGCTACAAGCCTATGATTTTATTGAAAGAAAAAAAAACTATAGCAATAAGTTTGCTCGCCTACATTACTGAATTTTAAGATTGCTAGACAATTAACATGAAAGTTTTTTTTATTTCAACTAGCTACTTGACGTGACTGAAAAATGAGAATTTAATTGAATCAATCAATTGCAAATGACTGTAAGTACAAAATAAAAAGCGTATGCAATACGAAATAAAATGTAATGTAAGTTTATGAAGTAAAAGCGACGGTGAAAATCCCATTTCGGCCTTAATGGTTCAAAGAAAGCAATTTTTTAATCTTAATTTTAACATTGGTAAAAGCATCCGAAGGAGAGTTTTGATAGGATGAATTTACATTTCATAACAATCTTAAAAACTTGTTACAAATTTAGTAGTACATTAAATTTGACATTTATTAAAAATAAAATAATAAATTGTATAGAAATAAAGCTATCATCCTTAAAAATCCATTTTCTTTAATTTTAAGATAGTGCAAAACCAATTTTTGTGAAATTGGTAGTTTTGAAAGTTTTGGTCATTAATTTGTATAAGTACGCCATAGAAATTTCTCATTTGACGATAATTAATCTTATTCATAATTAGCTTTCGATTCCGTTTGACGTCTTTTGTTTGATTTCTTTGAGATCATTTTTTCTCTGCCTGAATGGAGTGTTAAATAATACGGTGAGTCTTGTCCAGAGTAATTCCAATACCATTTACCTTCTCCATTAATTAGCGAAGCGATGAATTAAGGAGGAGAACCAAAAAAAAAAAGAATGAAGCAATTCTGAAAGGTTGGCAAAGCAGTTTGTTTACCTTTCATATTTTTCCTTCGTCAGTTAGTAATGCGAGTGGTAATAAATAATAAGTACATATCTTAGTATTATTTATGTACAAGTTTAGCAAGAAAGTTTCCAACTTAAAATCTCCTTAGAATGCAACCTATTTTCCTAAATGAAAGAAAACTTGATCTAAAGTGCACACTCAAGTATCCGGTTCGCGACTCTCCGCCTGTCCGACCTAATTTTCTTCCATCGTCTTAAATGTGGAAGGCAGGACGTTGCATCGCCAATATTGCCAAGGTGTCTCTCTTCTACATTCCTATGTGCTGCATGCAAAATGCAAGTTGGGAGAAGCGTTTCGCTCGTTACTCATTATTTCGCCAAATTGTAACGGACTTCCATTGTTGCTGCTTTTCCTGATTAAAGTTGCACAGTACGAGCAGTATTCGTAAATTGTTTTGGGGGTATGCTTAATGCTTTCTTAAGTGTACCTTTGTAGATTTCGATGTGGGTGATAAACAAAAAAAAGTTGTAGTGACTATGGAGGAGAAATTAAGCATTGTGTCTCTGCCTTTGGTCTAACAGCAAAAAATATAAATTTGGAGTTAGGAAATGGGAAAAGTTCAGTGTGGAACAGGTAAAAAATTGGACAAAAATTAAAAAGTGGCTTGTCACATAAGTTAAAGAAAGTGGAATAAAAGTAAGAAAAAACATTTTATGTGACTTGAGATAAATGGAAGATTTTGTACGTAATAAGAAGTGAGAAAATGTGTATTATAACAGCGTCTTTTGGAATTAAAATCTTTGTCTTCTGATATTGTTAGACAAAGAAATAAGTTCATAGAACTCCGGCCTATCGGGCTTTTTTGCTATCCAACCCACCTACCCACCATATTAAGCCGGATACTCTGGAGGATAGGTAATGAAATGAATGCTCTTAACATTAATAAAATAAAAGATTTTAGTTCAAAACCCTACCGATAAGTGGCGCTGAAATTCATTCAATATATTTAATATGCTCTATAAATGTTAATATGAAAAACAGCATTAAAACTCCTCACCGTGTCTCTTCTTCAAGCTCAACAATATACTTTCATCGCATTTTTTCTGCAAAATATTTTTACTCGTACCATTTTAAGCGACGAATTTCTACAATTTTACTTTGCATTTCCTTCATTTTCTGCCTGTTGCCCTAAATTTTGTACTTCAATTTGAAACAAAAGTGATTAAATTTCAATTAATGCAAAACACGTCTTTGCTGAAACCAAACATGATCTAAAAAAAAAACAACCGAAAATAGAATAATTGCTACAAAATATTTTTCTTATAATTTACACAATAAGAATTAATCAATAAATATTTCTTTAACTTATTACAAAATTCATTTCAATTTTCAAAAGTATTTAAATTATGTAAAAAATAATACTTTCCTTTGTTTAAATCAACAAATGCACTTCTAAAAAAATTTCAAAATCTGAATTTCTATAGTCGTTTGATCCTAACGAATCCTATTCAGTAAAATATTCTTGAGAATTTTTTTTACTTTGAAAAAAATAGTGAATACATAATCAACACCAAATTCCTGGTAAATTTCCACTTTTCAGATCTGCATAAAATCGGGAAAATCCTTTTTTTTTTTGTAATTATATCTGATTGTCTACGAAATTAATAATTCAAAAACAGCATCGACCCAAACGGATTCAATGTAAATTTATATACTATTTTGTATATAAATTGTACATTGACATTGAAATTATACTGGAAATATACTGAAGTGACAAAAGTCATGGGATAGCAATATGCAAATATACAGATGGCAGTAGTATCGCAGCGAAAAAGTATAAATGCACAGTTCGTTTTCCAGAGCTTTCATTTATGTTCAAGTTATTCATGTGAACAGGTTTTTCGTGATTTATGGTGGCACGACGAGAATTAACAGACTTTGAACGTGGAATGTTAGTTAGAGCTAGACGCATGGGGCATTCCATTGCGGATATCGTTAGTGAATTCAACATTCCGACATCCACAGTATCAAGAGTGTGCCGAGAGTATGAAATTTCAGGCATCACATCCCATCATGGACAGCGCAGTGGGCGACCACCTGCACTTAGCGACCGAGACCGCCGACGTCTGTGTGGAATGATCAATGCTACTAGACACGCAACACTTCGTCAAATAACTGCAGGAATCAATGTGGGATGTACGAAGGACGTGCCCGATGGGACTGTGCGGCGAAATCTGTCTTCCTTGGGCTATGACAGCAGAAGACCGACTCGAGTACCTTTACTGACAGCACGACATCGCCTGCAGCGACTCTCCTGGGCTCGTCAGCATATCGACTGGTCCCTAGATCAGTGGAAAACCGTGGCGTGGTCAGATGAGTCACGATTTCAGTTGTTACGAGCTGATGATAGAGTTCGAGTGTGGCGCAGACCCCACGAAGCCATGGACCCAAACTGTCAGCAAGGCACTGTTCAAGCTGGTGGTGGCTGCATAATGGTGTGGGCTGTTTTTACATGGCATGGACTCGGTCCTCTGGTGCAACTGAACCGATCATTGACTAGAAATGGTTACGTTCAGCTGCTTGCAGATCACTTGCAGCCATTCATGCACTTCACGTACCCACACAACGATGGGATTTTTAGGGATGACAATGCGCCATGTCGCCGGGCCAGAATTGTTCGCGATTGGTTTGAAGAACATTCCGGACAATTCCAGCGCATGATCTGGCCACCGAGATCGACCGATATGAATCCCATCGAGCATTTATGGGACATCATCGAAAGGTCCGTTCGTGCCCAAACTCCTGTACCATCCACACTTTCACAATTATGGACGTCTATGCAGACAGCATGGCTCAATATTCCTGCAGAGGACTTCCAACGACTTGTGGACTCCATGACACGTCGAGTTGTTGCACTTCGCCAGCCAATAGGGGGACCGACACGATATTAACAGTCATCCCATGACTTTTGTCACTTCAGTGTATATTGGAAATATTTACTATATAGAAATATATAAGGAAATATATACAAATATATTGGAATATATATATAAATAGAAATCCGTCTGTGGAATTTCTGTTTGTTCCTTATAAAGGAAGTAAAAAATTATAAAATATGACAAGCATTATAGATAGGAATTGTCAATCATTGATGGGTTTTAAACAATGACTAAATGAATAAAACTGGAAAATGTTGGAAGGCTATGGCTTATTTTAGTACTCGGATCAACGTTATATAAATTTTTAAGTTTAAATTTTATTAACTAAATATTAAAGACAAATAAATTTTATAGTTTTCTTATAAAACATGTCTGTTGAATAATAAATTTGATTGTTGGTTAATTTAGGAAGATAAGGAAAACTTTCTAGAATAGTCATATTCATTCTCATGGTAATAGAAATTTCTTCTTTCGCCGAATTATAAACTAGGATTAGATAAGTTTAAAATTATAATGAAGAATCAAAGTCGCTTCAATTGTTCACTGAAAAATTATTTATTTTGAACTGTAATCAAGGACAATGTCCTCATCCCATTTGTCTGTTGGGTTGTAATAGTAAATACGCCATTGTTTAGCTGTAGTAAACTGACAACCAATCAATGTATATCATGCCATCAAGAAACCTGTTAATTCGCCTCGTCATTCTATTTCATACTGGTTTCGTGGTTTTGATTGGCATTATTTTTCCTTAAATTATTATTTAGATTTATAATTTTTAAAAGAATCTTAGTGTTCCCACAAAATAGAATGAAGTTCAGATTTTTAAGGATGAATGATAGCATGAAAGTGAATAATGACTGCCTCGAATATATGGGACATATGGAAAATCTATATATAAATGAAATTTAGTTTAGAGATACGAAATTTTCTTTATTTCACATTTACCGTAGCACAATTCTATCTAAGGAAATAATTCTTGAACAAATGAATCCAAAGATTGATTCTAGACGATCTATCCGTGTATTTGTCGGTTTCTCTCTCTCTCCCTAGAATGTGTGTGTGTGTGTGTGTGTGTGTGTGTGTGTGTGTGTGTGTGTGT
>JAOUZG010053093.1:5666026-5727740 GCA_026289955.1 Argiope argentata
TATATATATATATATATATATATATATATATATAATAGTAGTTTATAGATTGTATTAATAATCTAAAAGTACTGGAGTACTCAAATCTTAGATTAGTGAGGCATGATTTTGCAGTTTTCCAGCGTAAATTTCTTCTAATTCTATCTCTTTATAAACTATTTTTAAACCTCTATATTGCTAAAATATGTTAAGTTCCAAAGGGAAGTATTTTATCTGAAAATTGCTCAACACAGCAATGAAAGTATATCATCTAAATGTCGGGATCGAAAATAACAAGTGGTTTTCAGCTCCATCTTTATCAAGTTTTCCAATGTAATTGTTTTCTCTTAGAAAGGCCAATTAACTTTTAAAGAGCAAATGATAATTGAGGCAACCTAATTTCATTAGATCTCTAATTTAGTAGCTCTCCGGCAATCAAGAGAATCTGTAAATAAGAGTCATTGGGGACTCAGCAGTTATTTTCTGAACAATTTATGTTTTGAAGAGTCTTTCCATTTCGAAATGAAATTTAGAATAAGCGCATTATAAAATATATTTATCCAGAGAGAGAATTCGTTAACTAATTAGAATTTCAATTATAAATATGTTAAAATAGCTATTATATTCTTTTTCAGGAGGAAGGGGTTTTTAATTAATGATTACTAGCCTTATGGTAAGATCTCCATTTTATAGTAAATAAAAAATATTTCATTCCAAAAGTATACATTTCATTTCATAAAAAATGAAATGCATACTCGTTTTGAATATTTTGGAGAAAAACTGCTAAAGTAATTGCTTTTTCCCTTAGCAAAAAATTTCATTGTTATTTTAGTATCTTATTGTGTTAAATATTGCAGTTGACTGTGTTTTCGGAAATAAAATCCCTACATTTTGCATACAGTTTGCCGTATTTCTTGCCAGCATTTTTATATTATTATTGATGAAATTGAAAGTAGTATAATTCTTAGTATTTTTCGTCTTTTGCATAATCACAATTCAATTTATATCGTTTATAATTAATGGGAATTCTTTTTGTGCAATAAAAAATTTTCTAAAGCAGAAACATACTTTATCTTTCCACGCGGAAATGCCATACTTTCTCCTTCGCCTACGAAAATAAAAATTAATGAATTATCCCAAGGAATATCGAGATTGTCCTTGAAACTGGGTCACTTTGTTCACTTGTGCGAATCAATCACAAATATAGAATACAAAAATATATGAATAATGGGGTTAACTATACTGCATTCTTAATGCTCTACAGCGTCTTCCCCTTCTTGGAATGTTCCCATGTAGCAGTAACTAATCATCCTGAATAGCTTTCGGGGAAATACTACTCCCCCCGTTTATCGCAGTGGATACATACATATCCAGCAATAACTCTTCCATCCCCAGCCCTTATAAATTCCCAGCTCCTTGTTTTACGAGCATTCCACCGGGGGAGATATGTATGCAATTCCTTTTTATTTATGCCTGGGCAAGAGGAAACAACAGAAGAGCCCTAAAATATTTGAAGTCTGTTTCAACTAGACTTTTTTCAAAATCAGAAAAGGGAAATAAAGCCATTCTTTAAAAGAGAGGCCAAAATATTCTGACTTGGCTGTTTTTCTCGACGTTCCTTTAAAAAAATTTTCTGAACTATATTGGAATTCTATCTCCAGTTTCATTGAAAAAAGAAACCTGTTACATTTTCAGCATAAATGAATTTCTGTTAATAACAAAAACGAATGGGTACTCTGTATGTCTATGTTTGTTGGCTTTCAGAAGGTCAAATAGGTGAACTTAGAACCCCTAAATATGGCACAGATAAACTTCGGGGAATTCATTTTGGAGCATCATTTTTAGAACTATTAATTAGAATTTCAATGAAAACCAGGCAAATATAATGCAGTTTATCGTTCATAACTTTCTGAAATTTATTACTCAAAAATTTTCTCTCTCATCTTTTAAAAATTCAAATAATTATTTTCTCGATTATATTAATTTATATGTCATGAATTTTAATAATAAAAAAATTGTATGCATAATTTACAACTACACTTCTTATTGTTGAAATAAAATTAAAATAATTTTCCTTGTTATAAAAAATAATTTTTAGTGCACATTTAAGAGAAAATGAATAATATTTTGTTTATTTTTCACATAAGTTATCATGTTGCTGTTTCTGCTTTTAATGCCACTTGCCATGGACAAGCTCGCTGACGCAGTCATCTATTTTAAGCCGAGGGTGCGTCTCTTGTTTTCAGAACTAGAGCAAAGTTTACGTCTTAGCTTCTCACGCATCACATGCACTTGTACTGCCCCTTTTTACGAGGGGGCCCATTCACACATCTCATAGAGAAAACAGATGAGGAACAACCGAACCGGAAATCGAACCCAGAACGCCCAGACAACGGGGAAGGCACGCTTTCCCTGTACCAGGACGTTGGCTTCATTATAATTATTGTGACGAATGTTTTAATTTTCTAATTTCATCTATTTGAAGCATTTCATAAAACTGTGAAGCAATTTTTCTCCTCGATATTAAGTACATTTTAAAACATACTCACTACTTGGAATAATTGTAAATAACTATTCTTTAATTTTTATCTGTATGTCCAAACTCAAGAGGTAGACTGAAGGGCATACTCATACATGATAGATATTCCAATGTAATCCTTTGATGTCCTTTGACTTAAAATGGAAATTAAGAATGTTGATGCTGAATGCATCCTGAGACACCTTGTGTATACATGGATTGTATGAGGTGTAAATGGGTGTCACACACTAAAATTTGCAAATATTTTACTATTAGATGCATGGATAATAAGTTATGTATAAAATATTTAAAACAAACCTGAGCATTGAAATTTAACCAATCAATAGCTAGCTGACTGCAAAACAGTGATGAATAAAACAGAATTTGTATATACTAAAGTCACAAAGATGCAAAATATTAGAAAATCAATAAAAATTTTCAGGAAAATTAAGCTTTAAAAGTTCAAACTCTAACATTTTATACGGATCCCGAACAAAAAATGTCTTAGGGAGTAAAATGTACCTTATCTTCTAATTGGGATATTTACAAAATTTCAGAATTTTATCATAAAAACTCTTAAAAGCATGTTTAAACAAAGTTGGTGAAGGGTCAATCACAAATTGAAATGCAAATACAGCTTGATTGCAGATGACACGACGCAAGAATGAATCATATAAATCATGCTTTATATATTTCGTTTTAAATACAAATTTTAAAATCTACTCTTCCCGAAAAATACTTTAAAATTTTATATCATGAATTACAGACTATAACTTAAAAATAGCACAGTTAAGGAATTTGTAAAAAATAACTTAGAAATATTTGCATATGCAAATATATGACCCTGATCGGTGCGTCCCATAATCTCAACAAACGTGCAATTATATTATATTATTTCTGCTCTGTCGTTGATCAATAGCATAACTTACATAAGGATAGTTCGGACTTAAACATTTCGCACTTCTGCTACATTTTGAGGGAGCAGCTAGCCTGTACAAATAGTATGTCACAATACAGCAATGAAGAACCTTTTGAAATCCTAAGGTTTTTGCAGTTTATGCAATCGCAATAGCAGCGAAACTGCAAGGGAACTTCGGCACAAATATCTCGATTTCCGACACCTTTCTGGGAGATTTATTTCCCAATTAGAGCAACGAGTGCGCGAAAGATGAAGCGTATATCCTGTGGGTGGACCAGGTAGGCCCATATTTCACTCCACTGATAAAGAAATTGATACTTAGGCTTACTTTTTCAGTCATCCACATACTAGTGTTCGCACTGCTGCTTCAGAAGCGCATTTTAGAGGACTTGTCGTGACACCACTGAACAAGAACTTGATCGAGTGTACAGAAGTGTCATCAGAAGAATGCAGTTCTATATTGGTAAGAACGGAAAGCATTTTCAACGAGTTATGTAAAAGTTATTATTTCTACCAATTTTTTATACTTCAAAAAAATAAATAGCAAAATTATTATTTATTTATACAATCTCTACTTTTTAAATTTGTGTATGACCCCTAAAACACGACCATCCTACATGATTTTGACTCTTAGAGAACTCATATCCAGGCATCGGCAAGCGACTTAAATCAGCATCTATGTAGTTAGATATCTTTGAGACATTTTGTGATAAAATTCTGAAATTTTGTACATGATCCTATTAGAGGGTGGGGTACATTTTACTCACCGGAAATTTTTTTTATACGAGGTTCGTATAAAAATTCAAATTTTGTATTTTTTAAAGTTTAATTCCCTAAAAATTTTAACTAATTTCATAACATTTTGCACTTTTTTTACGTAACTTTGTAAGTTACAGTCTACGTCTAAAATCAATATTTTACAAATAAAAGCCGTCCTCAAGGTTTTTGAGACACCCCGTATATATTATGAACATTCGTTACCGAGAAAATATTTTTTGTCTAATATAATCTTGAATACTCTTCTTTTTCTTGTTAACAGCCGACCACTGAAAATAGCAGCATTGATAAGATTTGTTATGGCCAATTGCTATCTTAAGCAATATCCGTCCATAACATCCCCCGATTTACCAAACTGACATCCTCTTCGAGGCAGTTTGCTCCCAGTTGGAGGAAGGTCAATCACTGATCTTCCGCCTCATCTTTATATTAAACAAGGATCAGGTCATCTCTTAAAGAAATTATGAATATTTCTCCGAATTCTCGTTCCATAGCAAGAGAAATCCAAACACTTTCAAACTTTCAAACCTTTCATAAAAAACTGACAATTTTTCACATTATACCTTTCAGAAATTTTAGATTACCTGGTACCATCAGAACATTACTTACGTCGTTAAACTATCAGATACTTTCTTAATTCCTAGATTCCTATGCATTACTTTAAATAAAGGTAAGCTATAACAATTCCTTGACGGGTGCATTTATTTTTCTGTATTTTTCCAAATATTTGGAAATATCCTTACGCCCTGATATAATGTGGATTACCAGCGGATGGCATCATCTTAATATTGTATTCTCTGGGATATGCGTCAGAGCAATAAGATAATCGCATGCTGAATTTATTTATTACATTGATTAATAAATAAATCCGTCCATCTAATGAATTGACGTAACATTTTAAATTCGCGTGATGACATTCTTGAATGACAGCGTCCTAGGTTGATATTGCAGTCAGGTAGCAAAGATTGATACATAACGAATTAACGAACGTAAGCTTCCAGAAGTACGATTTTACCTGCAAACCTCTAGCAAAGACAGCAAAGATTTACATATAAGGAATATAGCCTTCTAATTCTGAATGGCTTATTCAGCAAACCCCAGATTAATATGCGCTGAAATCGGTGAAACCGGGAATTGAATTAACAAATGCAAAGATTCCAGAAGCATGGTTTTACCAGCAAACCCAATATTTTCACATATATCCTTTCAACAGACAGGAAATCCTAGTGATTTCAAGTTCGAGGATATTCTGTGGTGAAAGAAAGAAAGAAAGCAAAGACTGACACAAAAGAAAGAGCGCAGCCCTCTGTAGTTTATTCAACGAGCATATGCTCAGATCGGTGGAATCGGAATTCAAGAATTTCTGCTTCCAAAGCCGTGTTTTTATCAGCAAGCAACCAAGACCCTATAATCTTAGAATTACTGGTAGGGATAACATAAGAATTTCTTTAAAATATTTCTTTTTATAACTATGCTGTTAGTACAAAACTTAATTAAAAAAATTTTGATAATTTTTTTAATTATCTTAGAAATTTGCATTAAAATGAACTGAAAGATAAATTCAAAATCAAATAAGGTGTTTAAAAAGGCATTCGTTTTTCTTATTTACATTTAAAAGGTCAAAAGGGCAACCGTGGCTTCTTCATTTGCTAAAGATGGGAATAGGGTCTGGAGTTTTCTTTAAAAAATTATATTATTTTTCTGATGTTATTATTGACAACAAATGGCAATGGAGTTGTATAACAAATCAGTGTTCCCTTGGGTGGTGAAATACAGAGAAGGGCCTTTTTTCATATAGCATTCTCGTGCTTTTATGGCATTATATCACTCGCTTCTATCGCAGCAGTTTGATTAGAGAGAGCCGTTTTACAAGAGCAAATTTTTAGCTAAGAAATTTATATTGTTGGAAATATTAATATAGAAAGAAGTATGTGGGTCAGAATTAATAGCCTGCCTTGTATTTTTTAAAAATAATTTAGGGACTCTGAGTGTCACCATCTAATTACATTTATTTAAAGATGTGTTGCTATCATCTTTACTTATAATAAAGCACAATGTGTGGGGGGGGCGATGTACAGGCCAGACCGTTCGACCTACATCTCCCGAATTTGGCATATGTATACCTTGGGTTCCGGGAATGTGTACCTCATAGCCCTTTTTTGAATTTTTTATTAAAATTTTAATTAATTAAAAAATAAGCAAAATTTTGAAGTTTTTTTACTATAACTTCCGAAAATATTACAGCACAAAATTGATTTTTCCATCAGGTTAAAGCTCAAAAAATTAGCTTTTCAATAATACTAATGTTTTGACCTATAATTAAAAAATTTAAAAAAATTTTTGATCAATTATTTATAGTAAGTGCAAATATCAGGCCGAGATAGCCTGGTTGGTAGGGCGTTGGATTCGTATCCCTTGTGCTGTGAGTTTGGACCAGCTAGCCAATGACCGTTTGTGTGTGGTGGAGGCTCAATCTACCATGGTCACCAAGTCCTCCATGTGAAGAGTAATACCACTGGGGATACTGGGTGAGAGGTGATCGTTCCCTGTTTCCAGTGTAAATTTACGAATGCCGTCCCGTAAATGAGGTTGTGACGTATGTGATCTAGAAGTCAGACTTCTGCTCTCAATTGCTCAGGGGTCTATACCCTCAGAAGCTGCTGCATCCCACTTCCCGTTGTACACGAGAACAACAACAATTGTAATTATTTAATAAAAAGTAAATAAAAAAATTCTAACTTTCTCCTAATAACTAAAGTAGGATTCAATTTTAAAAAATTGGTTTTTAAATTACTTGTTTATCAAAAAATTTTGATTTTCCGTTTTATGTACGGTAACTACTACGATAGTAAATGAGATGAAATCTCTTTAAATTTAAATTCACCTGTTAACTTTTAAACATCCCTTGACAAAGACTATTCGAATTTCGATAACTTGTGTCGAACGTTTTCGTTTATTGAACCAATTACAACGAACGTTTTTCATTTATTGAACCAATTTCAACGAACGTTTTTCGTTTATTGTTATAGCGTAACTCTATGCGCTTCACACTAGTTCAAATATTTATGCCAGGCCGACGTCTATCCGATGTATGTTTTGGCTGAGTGAATTTAACAATGTACTGAAGAAAAAAGGATGTGACATTTCGAACATTTAATCACAACAAAACGCTACAACAGAAAGATTCTTAGCACTTTTATAAAAGTTAAAAACAGAATAGCTAATGTCAACTCTGGTTGGCTCTGATTGGCTACCTAGAGGATGTCATTTACAATATTCACTTTCATCCGCTTCATTTACATCTTTTTATCATAATAATCTTCAAAACACCATCTCAACACAGAGCAGGTGACCAGTAATAAGTTATGTATCAATCAGCAGAATATTTAGGATAAGAAGAAACAGATTCTAAATTTTTAAATAAAAATATAAGCTAGGTAAATTGAATAGCTGCATTTGTGATTAGTGATATTTAAAAGGGGAAGAAAAACCAATTACTGAAGATATACCAATTACTGAAAATCAAAACTATAAGTCAAAGGAAATTGGCTGACTTTTATTTAATGACTCTTTTTTTATGAAAATAAAGCTTAAATATAGTTGAAATAAAAGTAAGTTAGACCATTCTGTCTGAATTGGTTCTAGAGGCTGAAAGCTATATATAAAAAGTTTAGGATTGTGATCCTAAAACACGTCGATCACCAGGTATAATGAGTAATGTTTATAAAGAGTTAGCAACTTCTTCATTACAATAACTATCTTCCGAAAACAAAGAATAATTCCGTAATTCATAATAGTTTTTTTTGGCATCAATAAAACTGTGGAACCGAATATATCTCCATACGGTAAAAGATATAAGATATGAAAGATCTTTTTTATATTTCAAGATTTTATATAGTTAAGTAAAGCTTTTTTCTTCTTAATAGTTTTAAGTTTTTATCTTTTTTTATCCTTTTTGCAAATGTTTCCATACTGCAAAATATTTACATCATAAAGATAAGTGAAAACACAGTTAAAAATCCAGAACTTTTCAAATGAGAACGCTTCAGTTGATTGAAATAAAAATGTACTTTAAAACTCCAACTGTTCCTCAAAAAAATTAAATTTCCACTAGACGATTCGTTTGCTTCAACGAGCGATTTCGAGATTTCGATTTTGCTACAAACTCGAAAACAACGGAAACGAAATCATTAAATTCTAACGCATGAGATAACAGTGAGAATTCCTTAAGGCCAAATATCATATGAACTTGTGTCTTCCTATTGACAATTCAGATGAGATATTGCAAAGTACAATTTTTTAAAAATATATTTCCTATCGTCTCACAAGTCACAATTCGTTTTCTGCATTTGTTGATATAATTCTTTCAAACTTCGTGCTAGCTAAAACTAATTCTATTTGTTAATTTATTTCTATTATTATTTAAATTAATATAATAATGTGATTTCGTTGTGAATTATGTCAGAATGTAGGCGTCTTAATGAATTTTGCTTTTATAATTTTTGTTGTTGTTATATACAAAATCCTCTCTTATGATATTAGTATATAAATATAATGATTTTGCATGCAAGAAATGATGTTCGATTTTCTAATTTAATGCATTCCATTGGAGAGGTTTCTGGTATTTGAGTATTGAAAAATTTCTGGCATGACGGTTAATTCTCGCCGCCCTTGTGAGTACTCGAAAGGTAGGGATCTGGCTCCTCCCACCAATGACAGGATGTTTCTTCCCGTTGCTTAATGCATTCAATAATTTCTTCAAAACTAGGAATGCACGATTTTCTTCCAGTTATAGCAGTTTTCCTCGTCACTGCTTTCTAGTTCACTATTTTCTACCAAGTTTGCTATTTTAGAAGCATAAATTGTTCAAAGGTAAGAAGGAAGCGAAATTTGTTCAGCGGGAATCGGGTAATCTTAATTCTTTTGTTAGAAGAATGCAACTTTGTATAGATATCGAAAAGGTTCATTTTTAAAAATTATGTGAATGTTTCAATTAATGTATTGTGTGACTATTTTTTAAAACTAAAAATGATTATTACGTGCATTATCATTTTAAAGCCACCCTTTGAATGACTTTTTTGTTGCATTTATTTTATAGCAAAATCAATAAAGTAGCATTTTAATACCTCTAAAAATATTATAGGTAAAAATTGGCTGAAATTTTTTATATCCCAGATCAATTTATATTGAGGCATCTCTATTAGCTTGGCCTAAGGACTACTGTTCACCATCAGTGGATTCCATCACATGTTGGGGTGTATGAAAACGAGATTGCGGATATGCTCGCCAAGCAAGGCTGTGATCTGTCCATGAGCTCTTTAGGCGAACTCACCTTCTCGGAAATCCACCCTTTAAATAGTCTTACATTGATATCTGCTCGACTATTCCTCCGGTCCACCATTCGTATGCTGCCAAGAATCCTGGTCTGTCTATATTATGCAGTGGTCCCCGGCCTTTGCAAACGCCCATGGCCAGATTCAGGAGTGGCCACTTGACATGCTGGAGATTCTTGAATGGAGAGAAGATCTTCTCCCCTCGTTCCTGTTCATCTCTGCCAGTCCTGCTCATCTTCTATTGTCTTGGTATCTCATGGAGGCTGCTGTTGAATGAGCAGGATCTCATTTTTGGAGAACTGGTGCGTTGGGGTCTTTTGAACCTGGTGTAGGCTTTTCTACGTCAGGGGGATGGGTAGCAACAACAAACAACAATATTATGGATAGAAGTCTGTAACTTTGTGAATGTCTAGATAACCGTAATGGAGCAGTTTTTTTTAATTGGTCTTCTTACATTATGGGGATATACAAAATTTCAAGTTTTTAAACTTTTTTATATCTATCCACAAAATGAAACAGTGTTCAATAACTTACCTTGTTTAATTAAACATTGTGACTGAAAATATACATTTAGCTGGAATACTTAAAGTAATAAATTTTTATCCCACATTTTGGGGACATCCTATATACTTACAACAAACATTCTTAATTGCTTTTAATTCTGTTACAATTTGTTTTGAATGATAATTGGTAAATATATTCTTCACCTTGATGTCCTCAATATGTTATGCAAATCAAAATATTAAAGTTTTCTTATTTTCAAAACCGATTTGTTATATCAAAACGAAAAAAAAATATGCGGATATGTAGAGGATTTATGCTTTGTACAAAATTAAAGAAAATAGATAAAAAGACACATTAATATGATGATTTCATATATAAAACTTTTTCAAAGCGTTAGTAACAACGTTTAATATAAAAATTTAGATTTCATAATGTCTTCAGTGTTACCTTAATTGACTCAAGCAACATAAAATATTATTAATTCTATACTTCAATTGAATGCAAAATTCAAACTAGAAATTATGCCTATATCTCATTTTTGTAATTAACCATCGGTCCATGAGAAAAGTAAGCATCCTGTATAATAATTATATTTCGGAAAAATGATCCAGTTTTCCGATTTCTACTAAAAAAATAACATACTGTGAAAAACAAGAATTATTATTTGCTTTTTTCTAATAAGAAACTCAAACTAACAACAATCGAAAACAAGACGATTCTACTGCAGGCTTTGCAATGAAGACTGTGATTGAGGATTGGACCCCATTGAGGAAGAGGACTCATTCTGCGTTGTTATGAAGGGTCATAAAAATGATAGGGAAAAAATGAAATCCTATGAAATAGACAGTACAACGTATGAGTCGACAAATATAATCCCAAAACAAACTCGTACCAAGTGTCTCAAAGTCAACTTATAATATCTACGTAGAGAGACGAAAAGAAAGGAAAGGTTTAGCTGCATTTAAAATGCACGTATAGAAATATTATATGATATGAAAATATTTTTATTTCCGAAATTATCAGATTAGTTTGTACGATAAAGATCATTCAAGATTTTGCATGGTAATAAATACATTTCTTTTATTTTATCTATATTATTTTCATACAGTTACGGATATTACTATTTATGAGTTACTGTGGTTGT
Organism: Argiope argentata; assembly: GCA_026289955.1. NCBI lineage: Eukaryota > Metazoa > Arthropoda > Arachnida > Araneae > Araneidae > Argiope > Argiope argentata. Next base: position 5,677,201 of record JAOUZG010053093.1, read on the forward strand.
TGGGAAAATACTTATAACCTTCGTGTTCAAGAATAAAATCATTTGCATTAGATTCAAGTTGTTGTTATCAACTAAATTATCTGAAAGATACGAAAAAGACATTTATCGTCTGCAATCCTAACGAAGTGGCTTTTTGACTTATTTTAGTCTAAAATTATTTTAAAGTTCAAAACGCCATTCGAACGTAGAAACTTTTAAGGTGATTTATTTGCACATAAACAGCATCGTTCCATATTCAGAGCTCAACTTTAAAAAATAAATAAATAAAATCCTACTTTTATCATTATTATCATTATTATATTCCAAAAATTTCTACGAGATTGGTTAGACCGAAATGACACACCATTAAGTAATTTCATAAACTTTGATGGCCGATCTTCAACTGCTCTGCGGGTTTCTTTATCTCTTTCTACCAATTTTCTACCTCATTAAAATAAAATACTGCCCACATTTAGAGCTGAATAAACTTGTCATATTTTATCCTTTCTTATTCAAAACCTCTAAGAAACATAAATGATATTTAAGGATGAGAGCGTTTCTCAAGCAATAAATTAAATAAAAATAGGTATGTATTTTTAGAAATTACAAAACATCCATAATGAAAAATTCAAGTATCCAGGTTTTGAAATCCATTCACATCGGCATGAAAAAAGACAGTTTCGTTGATAATTGCAACACATTACAAAATACTACTATAACGAAGCTTGTTGTAACTTGGGACAGATTGCATGACTCAGTGGTAGAATGCTATGAACTAGAAACGCTGTTTCACAAGTTTGTGTCTGCAGACAAGTTGCCTAAAAATTGTTTTGATATTGATTTGCTTTCTGGTATTTTTGGCCTCGTTCTAGAATGCTCTTATTATTTCTTTCTCCTTCTTCATCTGGAAGATTCAGGGGATTTCGTCTTGAACCCAGATATAATATTTAATTTCCTTGAATAAAATCTCGAGTTCAAATTAGTTAGTTTGACTTAAGTTAACACAATTGTTTATCTATGCAACACTATTTTTTATTCAGTGGTGCTTATATATAATTATTATTAGCAGCAAATTTATAATAACAATACTTAAATGTTTCTTAAATATTATTGATTAATAACTTAATAATAATAATATAGAAAATTAAAAAGTCACTTTCTACCGTCTTCAAAAAAAGCTGAAAAATATGAAAATAATTTCCCGAAAATATCAAAGCAAGCTTGTAAAAAAACAGTAAGAAACGTTATTGTTATAATTTCCCGATATCCCTTCGTTGTTGTGTTCTCCCTTCGTATCTTTTTTGTCAAACATCTTTTTTTTTTGTTGGCACTTATCATATTTATCTGTTTTCGAATTTTTTCAATATCCTCCAAATACTTACATAGCGAAAAAATCTGGAAATATACTTTAAAATCTTAACTTCAAAAGCAGAGACGAGATCTCATATTGATTGAAATAAAAATATTTTTAAAAAAAATCGCGAATACTGCTTCCACCTTACATCCTTTCGCTTCGACGATAGATAGCGATTTTCAGGCTAGCTCAAACAACAACAAAAAAGGAATCATTAAATTCCAACGCATGAAAAAACAGAACGTATTCTATCTTTCAAAATCTATCTGAACTTTTGCCTTTCTGTTGACAATTTGAAAGAGCACCTGCTGCAAAATGCAACTAATTTAAGTGGATTTTCTGTTGTCATAGAAACAATGGCAAAGATTAGTTCTCGACTTTACCATTTTCTGTGTTTTCTTTTGTTTCACGGCTTTCTTTTCAAACATTCGATCCGAAAAAATGCTATGCGACAATTTGTTTTTTACATTTTTTTCAAGAATTTTTGAGCATCGTGAGAATTACGTTTTCGTAAGGTTTCTCTTTATTTTTCACACTGTTTTAAGACAAAGAAGAATTATTCGCCCTATATGGCTTTAATTGAGAAATTATGCTTCCATTCAATTATATTTGCTTTTTTGACAATAATTCTAAAAACTTTCCTTTTTTATAAATGTTCACCCTTAGAGTTTTTCAATTAGTCTTGTTACTGCTGCACGTGAAGAATAAGAATAACAAGGCTAATTGTAATTGTCAAAATGGTGCAATGGATTCAGTAAGATTACTAGATTCATCCTAAGGGACAATATTTCATAATTTTTGCAAGCCAGTGGCATGCAAGACGGAGTCATCGGCAGATTTTACTATGTATTTGCAGGTATATGAAAATTATTTACTCGTAAATTGAAGAGTAGAAGAGCGTGTATTTATAAAAGATAGATTTTAATGCAGCCTGACCAAAATATTAATATAAAGCGTTATTTACTGTCTGCTACGAATGCAAGTAAATTATTATTTAATAAAATTTTTACCTTTAAAATAAATGTGTATTTGTATACATTTACAGAACGCATGATTTTCAGTTATTATTCAAATCGAAGTAGTTTGTGAGATGTTCCAGAGAATTATCCTTGCGTGTAAAATACTGTTATGGGATCAAACCAAGTTTGTAATTTGTCTAAGCTTTTTTAAGAAATAATAACACATCCATATTTCCTGGGAAATATGATATAGAAATTATTATAGCAACTTTCCTACGCCTGAAATAATTACCACCCATAATTTTGGCCAATATGATATATAGAAATTATTCTAACTTTTAAAAAAAAAGAAATTCTTTGGAAAAAGAATTCACGTTCTTCTATACTCCATATAGTAATATTCGATTAAACTGATAAAAACTGATAATATTCAGTATTTTAGAATGTGATCCTTTACTAAGCAATGTAAACAGAAATAATTCATGTAATTGAAACAAATAGATTAGGAGGAAAATATTATATATATATTTTTCTATTATTCGATACTTAACAAAATGTGAAGTTTTAAAACACTTTGAAATGTAAAACTTTCAAACAACGAATAAAAAATTCAATTGAAATGTTTTGCGTCTGATAATGCCGGTGATACAGCAGGTCACTAAAATATACCAATAAAATTAATTTTTAGGAAAATGATGATGACATCCATCAAAAGCGCTATATTACAAATAATGTTGTTTGGCAGGTTCTACGAAGACAAAATTGTTAAGGTTCCTTTAAAGACAAATATATTAAGAAATCGGAAACTTGATGCTATGCTTTTTATATTTGTTATACTTTCAATGAAAATATAGGCTTAAAGAATGTTATGCCCTTGGCATCATTCCTCTGATATGACCGTAGTTGAAAATTCCTTGTTCTGTACCAATTGACAATTGTATAGCTTCTATATGAGATACTAGTTTTTACACGTAACTAAGTACGCTTGGAAGTTTTGATTTGTATATGCGAGAACTGACTATCTGATCACAATGTAAAATATTATTAAACCAAATCATAAGATTATATAGTAAATCAAATAATGAGAACGCTTTGAATTTTATTGCAACAAAAAAAACCTACATTAGAAAATTAAGCAAAAAAGTTGTTTTTTCTTTTGTCAAAATTTAAGGAAAATAAATCCTACACATATATTGCTGTTATTGTAAAAGATTTTTTTTTTTTTGAATTGTGAATAAGCCAAAATTTTACTATATTTCGATATGATGTTAATAAAACTAAACAGCAAACCAATTAATTCATATCAAGTCTGTATCCATCTAAAATACAGTTGTCAAGAATAAGAACACACTGCGCATGTATAAATTTTCACCGTCAGTTACGGTAATGCAAATGCGTGAATTTTCTAAGCTAGTTTGGGTAACGTTATGTAGATTAAAATTTTTTTAATTTTCTTAATTTTCTTTTATTTTTATTCAAATGAATCCGAAAGATCGATTAATAAACATTTAATTTTAAATGCATCAAACATTAAGAAAATAAAAAGAATCGTTTGAAATAATCTGTCAAAAACAAGTTAAGCAGAACCTCGTTAACATGGAAATAAAATTGAAACCTTGTGGCATGTGAAGGTCGAGGTTCGAACCCGTGACGCTAGGACCTGTGGCCGAGTACCTGACCACACTACAAAAGTATACTTGAGTATCGTAGATGTTATCTGGCTTATGAAGCTAGTGCAAAAGCACTCCTCCACCAGTGAGTCGGTGCAGAGACGATTGATTTTTATAGCGCCAAGCGTTATAGCGAACGTGTGAGTACGTTTATGCTTCAAGAGAGTTTGACGGCTTTGTTTGGTTGCTGCATCAAGTGTGTCTGACGGCTTGGTTTTAGTAGCTACGTCAAGTGAGTCTGACGACTTTTCCTGTGGGTAAATGGCGCCACAACATTTTCACGAGCTTGCTTTGTCAAGGTCACCAATGTGGCATGCGAAGGTCGAAATTCGAGCCCACGACGCTAGGACTTATAGCCGAGTAACATGATCACAATACAAAAGTATACTTGAGTATTGTAGATGTTATCTGGCTTATAAAGCTACCCTCACAGTCTTACTCATTTGACGGTGGGGAATTAAAAAGATATTTGGTGAAAAAGTTAGTTTTTAACTAAGAAAAGATTAATACTCAATTAACCAGGATAAATAGTAGCATTTGTTCTATTCCGAACTATAATCTATTATCTTGCCAAATTTCATTCAATTCTGTTCAGCCGATCTGCTGTGATTGACTAACATCCATCCAAACTTTCACATTTATAGTAGTATAGATATATTCGATCAATCCATCAGCACAACTGACGGGTGATCATTACTAAATAATTATTATTTTAGTTCTTCATTATTATTATATGCATTTACATATTAACTAAAAGTATTATTTTTATGCATAATAAAAGAGATGGGGGTTATATTCGCACTACAAATGACCCCCCCCCAAAAAAAGAAAGAAAGAAATGACGAATCTACATTTGAGTGCTTTGTACACATCTTAAATCGAATTTCAGAGGAAAAAGAAAGAAATTTGTCTTCCGCCATCTTTTAATCTAACTGGTACTTAAAATCTTTTTTTATTGAAAATGATCAAACACTGAGAAGAAACTGAAGAGTCCTTTTTCTTGAGCAATGGGGCGCATTGGAGAAGTTCGAAAAAAGTGTGTATTCCAAGAATAAACGAAGCGAAGTGCTTCGTGAGAACTCTTCTTCCGTTTGGACAGACCGTTCACGTAGCCCACACTTCAGGAGCTTTAATTTGTCTCCAGCAGTGGGGGAAATTGAGTGTAATGAAGCTATTTTAAAAATCTTTTTTTTTCTTCTTAATCTTTTTAGCCAGGAAATGAGTCTAAAAGAAGAATTTCAATCGAAGAGATGTTTCCGTTTGTTCCAAAGTTTCTCCTTAAAAAATAAGACAAATAAATACTTTTGTGTTTAGATCAGTGAGAACTGTTAGTTGGCTTAATGACGAATGTTTCTTTTTCCTAACAGGATAAATAAATAAAGACCAGAAGATGTTAAAGGTATCAAATGTTTTAAAGTTTTTCAGGCTACGGCAGCCTATTGAGAGTACTGGCTGCAAAACTGAAGGATAACTTAATCGAGATTTGATTCTACCACAAACTTGCCTACTGCTCACAAGCAAATTTATTGGGATAAAATGTTTTTTTATTAATGTAGCTTGGAAATTTGAAAAGGTTTATCTTTGTCGAACTAGCAGGGTTTAAATTATGTTCTTCTTGCTCATTTGACTTGGCATCTCTTGGTTTTTATTTCTTAGGGACGTTGTGTTCCTTCTGTAAATTAACAATTTTTCCAATTCCAATGAATAATCAAGTTTTAATTCAAGAAATCTGCCTTAATGCCAAAAATTAAAGAACTGAATCGCATATACGTAAAACGAATGCAACAAGGTATAGGTTACAAAAGGCACAGTTTGAATAAGTTTTATAATTCAATAAATCCTTTATTTAACATTTTTAAAATTTAATAGCATTTAGTAAATACGTTATAATATTTCAATTTTATAGTCTATGTTTATAATATTTTTTTTTTGCTTTGTACAGTTGTACAACGCAACTGTACAACGCATTCCGAAAAAGTCGATCAGAGATATGGATAAGGACCCAATTCAACAAATATACCTTTTAACATCACTAAAACTACTGCTAGTAGAAAAGTGATACTTTGCATGTTAATAAAATAGTACGATATATAGAACATTTTATTGTTAAGGATCCGTTTGAAAATTTATTTTTCTGTTACGTTTACTGTCAACATTCGTTGAATTCAAAGTAATTTGAAATAAATTAGCAATAAGAATGAAGTTTAAAGTAAAAATCAAAATCAAAAAGAACAATTCGCCAAAAAAATGACCCCTCGTGACCCGAAAAACCCAGGAAAATTAGTTCTATGAGATAGATTAGTATAACAGAAATACAAGAACAAATTTAAATCTAAATAGATTACGCAAATTATTAAAATCAAACAAAAGACCGTAAAGCCTAAAACTATATCATCAAAATATACCAGTTTTAAAGCACACAAAAAACCAGGCAAAATATTTTTTTTAATTTTTGAACCTAAATAGAATTAGAGAGAAATGCTCAAACCCAAACAAAAACAAATCACAGTCATTAGAAAAAGAAATTCACACAAATACCGAAATTAAAAACAACTCCAAAAGGTATAAAGCTTGGAAAATTTTCACCAACGTTAATTTCGCCGAAATTGAAGTCATATGTAGAATATAATCATCCATTTCAACATACGGACAGATCAGATGGTTGAATGCGAGTTTTAATGGCAAAAGAGCAAACCGAGGTCTCGACTTCGAGATTGGCGGTGAGGTTAGGAAGTAGCGTTAGAGTATCTTCCAAGAACTTGCTGCCTTGCTTTGCGAAGGTTACCATTTTTTGGTGGTTTGATTCTTGCTCTTTGAATTATTTCCTCTTCCCAAATCCTTGGCCCATAGTCTGTCAGGTGAGATTGTCTTTTTCCTCTCTTTTCTTGTTGCTCACTGTACGAGCTTTGTGTTCTGAAACTGTCGCATTCTTCTTTTTGTATTCATGACATGCTAGAAGAAGATTCACTCCTAGAATATCTTAACCCAAACAAAATGACTGCTGTTGACTCATCCGGCCAGACGGGAGTGGCGCCAATGGGAAAGAAACAACAAAATGACTCTAGTTTTTTTTTATTATTTTTTGCTGTATCATCATTTTTATTTTTTATGTTTCCGGTGAATTTTATTATTTCGAGCAATCTTGATTCTGTATTCGCCTTATTCGCTTGTCTTTTAATCGTTCCATTAAAAATGGCAAAATATTCTTTGAGATCTGCTTTCTTTGCGTACTGGTTCAATTAATATTCGGAATGAGATGAGTAGATTTTCATTTAATAATCATAATCATTATTCATTTATTCTAATTCGTTATGCTACATATTTTTGGTCCGTCGTAGCCTGAGTTATAGATGAAGTATTAAAATTCATTACTCGAAAATCGAAATCAAAACAGTAGTTTATAGTACTCAATATTCATTCTATTATTTAAACAGTATATTCTTTGTAGTTGCTATTTGTTATTATTGCAAAAATGCGTAATGAATCCTAAAATTTCTAAAACCGAAGTTCATTTTGAGCAAGTATGCAAGGAGTTAGATTTATTTAATCAGTTAATTAAAGACTGTGGTAAAGAACAACAGTGTAAAATCAAAATTTTAAAATCGAAAGTGAAATCTGCTGAAATTAAATTAGCGGAAATAGTTCAGAACTTCACAGTAAAAGAGAATGATGATAATTTGGGGAAATATTTGAAATACCAGGAGATAATTTTGGATTTATTAGTGGATCTTGAGGGAAAAACAGATCCAGAGTCGGATAATAATACCAGAAAATCGGAATCCAAGGTTAAAGGTTCAGTCGTGAAATTAACTAAATTTGACCTTCCGCATTTTTATGGGGATTCTGAATCGTGGATTTCTTTTAAAGAATTATTTATTTCCACTGTATTAGAAAATGAAAATTTGTCAAATCTTGAGAAACTACAGTATTTACATTCGTCAGTTAGAGGAAACGCGGCAAAAATAATTCGGGGATTCTCTTTAAAAGAGGAGAATTTAAAGCATTGCTGGGATTTATTATGTGAAAGATTCGAAGATAAAAGACTGCTAGCGTTATCCCAAATAAATAGAATATTTTCTACAAAGATAGTTAAAGCATATAACTCAAAAACTTTGTTAGAAATAATTGATACATGCAATGAATCTGTTAGAAATCTTAATACTTTAGGGTTAGAGTCTAATTCGTTGAGTGACTTGATAATAATTCAGTTTATGGTTTCGAAATTAGAACAATCGCTAAAAACGAAGGTGGGAATTAACGTTAGAGAGTGATGAGATACCAGGCTTAGATAAATTTCGGAAATTTATTGAGCGGGAAGCTCGAAGTTTAGATGACGTGACGGGTATTAAATCAGAAACGAAATTCAATTCAGCAAAAAGATCCCCTGATGCTGGAGTAAATCGGAAACAAATAGTTAACAGTGTGATTGTTAAGAAAAGTTATACTTGTGTAGTGTGCAATCAAACTCATGCGTTATTTAAGTGCCCTACGTTTAATAAAATGCCGGTTTTTGAACGGTGGAAGGTTATAGAATTTAATAAACTATGTCAAAATTGTCTGCGTCAAAATCATGTGTTTGAAAACTGTAGAATTAACATAAATTGTAAAAACTGTGCAGAGAAACATCACACTCTTTTGCATGTATATGCAGCTAATGCAGGAAGTAATGAAGTAGTTGGTAACCATAATTCAAAACTGTCAATTTCAAATACAGCACAATTTTATTCTAGTAAGGTGTTGTTATCAACTGCTTTAATTAACGTAAAGGGCAAAGGAGGGAAAGTTAGTCAGTGCAAAGCTCTTATTGATAGTGGAAGTCAAAATTCGTTAATCACGAGGGCCTGTGCCGAACGTTTAGGATTGGCACTACATAGTACATCACATAGTTTGGTAGGTGTTAATTGCATGGTTCCAGACACATTATTAGAAGAAACCAAATTTGAATTCACTCCACATTTTTCAGCAGATTTATTTTCGGTAAATGCATTCGTGGTGGATAGGGTAACATCACCTCTTCCGAATTTTCATTTGAATCAGTACGAATGGCCTCATATCAAAGGATTACAGCTCGCAGACCCTAATTTCTTCATACAAATCTCTATAGACGTGCTGTTGGGAGCGGACATTTTCTCACGTTTAATCAATGGAAATGCCATCATAGGCCCAGTGGGAACTCCTACTGCTTTTCCCAGCAAAATTGGCTGGTTTCTATGTGGTCAAGTTGACTTCAATACATATACCAGTCCCAGTGTTATATGTCATACAACGTGTACAAACAATGACTCTTGTGTTAACGAAACTTTAAAGAAATTCTTCGATTGTGAATCGTTACCTGAATCGGAGAAAATATGTTATTCCGAAGATACGGTGGAACAATTGTTTTTAAATACAACGACTCGAACCGATGAAGGGAAATATGTCGTTAGATTACCCTTCAAGGAAGATAAGGTGATCGGTGAGAGCAAAATGGGTGCTCTTCAGAGGTTTTATACTATCGAGAGAAAATTAAATCAAAAGCCTGACCTACGGAAACAATACATTCAATTTATGAAGGAATATATTGACATGAAACATATGACGCTCTTAAAACCAGATGAAACATCCCTTCAGCCTAATTATTTCCTTCCTCATCACGGTGTAGTGAACGAGCACAGTACTACCACTAAACTTAGGGTAGTGTTCGACGCGTCATACAAATCGAATAACAACAAATCTTTAAATGATGTGCTATTAAAGGGACCTAAACTCCAAAGGAGTATTTTTGATATTTTACTTAAATTTAGAAGTTATCCGGTTGCGTTTAAGGCTGATATAGCCAAAATGTATCGGCAAATTTTCGTGGCCGAAGAGGATAGAAAATATCAAAGGATTTATTGGCGAGAAAGTGCTGATCAACCAATCAATATTTATAAACTAAACACTGTAACCTACGGCACATCATGTGCACCCTATTTAGCCATTCGCACAATACAAAAGTTATGTGAAGATGAATATGAGAATTTCCCAATCGCAGCGGAAATCGCTAAGGAAAACTTTTATGTCGATGATTTATTGGCATGAGGAGATTCGATAGAAGCAGCTCAAGCCATAATTCAGGAGTTGCGGAAATTTATGAATTCAGGAGGATTTCCCCTTAGAAAATGGGCTTGCAGTCACCCAGAGGCTCTTTCTGGACTGCCAGAGTCCGATAAAGCAGATAGTGCAATTCATTATTTTGATCAGGATTCATCTCAAAGAGTTCTGGGAATATTCTGGAATTTAAATTCGGACTGTATTCAAGTTCGGACTGTAGATCCCAAAAGCATCACTACTAAACGACAATTGTTATCGCAGATAGCTCAAACATATGATCCGTTAGGATTGATGGCACCTGCCACAGTCGTCCTGAAAATTATGCTTCAAGAACTCTGGTTGGCTGAAGTATCTTGGGATGAACCCTTACCTCGGCATATTCTCGAACAGTGGCTCGAATTTCAATCTGAACTCCCGTATCTGAAAGACATTCAAATTCCTCGAGATATGCATGTAGTTAATGTCACAAAAATAGAAATTCACGGATTCTGTGATGCCTCAGCAAAGGCCTATGCCGCCGTTGCCTATTTACGCGTAATATCCCACAGTATCCATGTATCTTTAATAGCTTCAAAAACGCGAATTGCACCCGTGAAACGCTTAACTTTGCCGCGGCTTGAGCTTTCAGGAGCAGTTTTATTGGCTGAATTGGTGAATGCTATACAGACTACCGTTAAATTCAAGGTCGATGAAGTCTTGCTATGGTGTGATTCCTCGATAGCATTAAGCTGGATATCTAACAAACCAGCAAAGGGGAACCAATTTGTGAAACATCGTGTGGAGAAGATAAGCTCACTGACGACAATTGAGTCATATGTCGGGAAAACAAAATCCGGCTGATTCCGCCTCTCGAGGACTTTTCCCTGAGCAGTTAAAAGCTAGCAACTGGTTTGTTGGTCCACCATGGCTTCTTTCGGACTTTAACGTACCTCTAAATGTGTTGCCCAGTTCATCGATTTCAGAAGATAATATATTACGAGATCAGGAACCTCATTGTTTAGTAGTAGAAACTACCCAGTTCCCGGACTTTCTATTGAAATATTCGTCATACTTAAAACTAGTTAGAATCGTTGCATGGATTTTCAGGTTTTCTTGTAATGTTAAATCCTTGAAAGTAACCGGACCGTTGCAATCTCAAGAAATAGATTATGCGAAACGAAGAATAGTCAAACTTATACAGGCGTTAGAATTCTCCGAAGATATCCGACAATTAAGAAGAAATAAATCAGTAAAACCAACCAGTAAATTGTCGCCATTAAATGTATTTTTAGACTCAGACAGCATTCTTCGTGTAGGAGGTCGACTAAGTAAACATCAAACATTATCATTCGACCAAAAACATCCTATGCTAATTCCAAAGAATCACCATATATCGGCCTTAATTATACAACATTTCCACAAAAGCAGATTTCATGGAGGACAAAATCTTGTCTTATCATTAATTCGTCAAGAATACTGGATTCCGGATGGACTTTCCACTGAGAGAAATGTACTCAGAAATTGTGTAAAATGTTTTAAATTAAGTGCAAAACCCATTCAACAAATGATGGGTGATTTGCCGGTGCCTCGCATCTCAATAAGTCGACCATTCGAAAAAACTGGGGTCGATTATGCTGGACCAATTGTTACCAAATGCCAGCATCAGAGAAAAGCCACCAGATTCAAATCGTACATATGTTTATTCATTTGTATGAGCACCAAGGCTATCCATCTGGAACTAGTCACCAGTTTATCTACAGAAGCGTTTTTAGCGACCCTACGACGTTTCGTCGCACGTAGAGGCTACCCAGCCGACATTTATTCCGACAATGGAAGGAACTTTGTAGGAGCCAATTCCTACATAAAATACTTAATTGACTTATCTCGAAGTGAGGCTATTCAAGATTTCTCATCCGCCAAGGCTATCACGTGGTATTTCATGCCCCCTTCTGCCCCCAATTTTGGTGGGTTATGGGAGGCGTCGGTCAAATTAACTAAACGCCATCTACTAAAAGCATGTCAAGGTTCGCTTTTAACATTCGAAGAGTTGTCCACATTATTATGCCAAATTGAGGCATGTGTAAACTCAAGGCCTCTGGTACCCTTGATTCCAGTGATCTCAGAGCCTTAACCCCTGGCCACTTCCTCATAGGAGCTTCTATGATGGAACTTCCTGAAAGAAATATACGCCGTACTAATCTAGATTTGAGTTTATCTTCTAGATATGGCCGTCTCCTCCAGCTCAAGAAGCAGTTCTGGATACGCTGCTCCAAAGAATACCTCTCCCAGATGATGTCTCGTCCCTTAAAGCACCGAGAGAGCAGAGTCATCCAAGTTGGTGATTTAGCCGTCATTCAAGAGGACTCAGTGCCACCTCTGTACTGGAAATTAGGCAGAGTAGTCAACGTATTCCCCGGAAGGGACGAGGTCACTCGCGTTGTGGAGCTGAACGGCAACGTTGTGATGTTTCGGAGTTCCGCGGTGTGACAAAGTGGTCACGAGCACCTCCACATCATAATTTTGAATAATACTTTAATTTGTAAGTTGGGGGTACATTAAAATTAATAGAACTAGTTTAGACGAGCGCAGTAAAGCTCTAACGTCAAAGATGGTAATTAACATTTTTTTTCATTGGTAAATAATTAAGATAATTAAAATAATAGGTTTATACTATTTATGGGGCTATTGAGAAATTTAATGAAGTTACGTTGCACGTGCCTTCTAGTTCTGGATTGGGCTATTTTGCTTAGTTTAGAGAAAATACATAATTCCAGGAAATATCGCGTGTAGCATATCGTAGCTATCCAAGGCCTAAACAGGTATAATTTTGAAAATTTAAAACGCCAGATTGGTAACAGAGTTAATTGATCTTCAGCTTTTTGACGGCTGGGAAGTTGACAAAGACGTTATCAATTGCAGCTCTAAGTCTCTTACGAGAGCTAGGCTTTGCTGGATCGTAAACAGGTAATTGAAGTAACTCGTTACGAATCTGGGGTATTTTTTCGAAGAACTTAATTGATGTTCTTTTGATAAATTCCGAAACAGGATCAATTTGGAGGTCGTCATGAATAATTTTATTTCTGACGTACCAGGGAGCGTTCACTATTCTCCTCAGTTGTCCATTTTGAAGAACTTGCAACTTCTTAATATTTTTTGCTGAAGTGACCCCCCAGATTTGGGAACCGTACATAACAGTTGGTCTTATTATGGCTTTGTAGAGCATGAGCTTGAGCCTAATCGATAGCTTGCTCCGAGGAGAGAAAAAGCTGTAGAGTTTTTTACTCATCATAATTGCTTTTGTGTGAGCTGCTTTAATATGACTATTAAAGCTTAATTTTGCGTCTAGTAACAACCCTAAGTATTTGTACTCATTTACAAAGGGGACGGGCTGGCCAAAAATTTGGATAGGTTCTAGATCGGGCATTTTCTTCTTATTAGTAAAGAGGAGGCACGCGCATTTAGTTGGGTTGACTTTTATCTTCCAGCCCTCGAGCCAGCACTGTAGAAAGGTCATGTAATGTTGAATGTTGTGTATGACTGTCTGGGGATCCCTATGCTGTTGGAGCGACCTTCATTCATTCCATTCATTAATATACAGTCATTTTCGCCAAAAAAAAAAATAGTTAGTCACCAAATTTTAGCGAAATGGCCGAACGTGTATCGCATTGATTTTTTAAAAAAAATATCACATTTCCTATTTATTTTATTTCATATAATCATGTGCTCAAAATGACATTTTTCTAGATTTTATTTGCTATGGTCATTAACTATTTTTTTAAAATCAGAGCCTTTGTAAATGCAATGACAACATGTAATTAAAAACGGATTTTTTCGAGATGGTCGTGCAGATAAAATTTTTATTTTTCGCCTACGAATTTATTATTGACGCCAAAAACCTCCTCCCAAAAACAACATCATGTTCTGACATGATAAAAATTTAAATAAGTTTTGTTATCGTAAAAGTATATTTGCTGCTCCAAAGGAAGTCATTTGGAAACAGTTATTATATTTTTGTATGTTTGTAAAGAAGTGCATGGAATCCTTTCCAGTATCTGAAACCAATAAGTACAATGGCTCTGGAGGCGGAACCAATGGCACTAATTTCACTTTTCCATTTGTGCTACAAAATCCATTTGCTTCATTATTGTATTTAAATGCCTTACAATGTGGGCAAACTAAGTTCATAGATCCAATAGCAACGCATTGGTGGGAACTATAGTCAATTGAAACATCGAAATGGTGATGACACACACACACCCTTCTTTTCTTTTCTTTTTTCACTACTTTTATTTCTACAAACTCTTTTTCCCCTTCGTTATTCTTTATTTTCTTCCCTTCCCAGACTTTATTTTGAGCAGGCATAGATTAAATATCCATACATATAAAAAAGTAAGAAATTAAAAAGGGCTGTTCATACATAAATCGTTTCAAAAATAACAAACACATTAAGAGCTCTACATGACGTATTTATCTATAAAAAAGAATTTTTCATCTTTAAGAACAGCAACAAAAAAAAACTTTATATCAGAACACAATCAATAGAAACAGTAAAAAATAAAACTATCAAATAATGAACAAAATGATATTCACGTCCGTCTGGAAGAATGTTTTTAATCAGCATAATCAGCTGCATAAAAGCAACTATTTTCTTTCTTTTTTAAACTTCCCGTTATGTATAAATGAAAATCAACTGACTTCGCGTATTTCTTTCTAAACAAATCATAATTTATTACTTCCTGCTATGTAACTCAGTTGGTGTGGGGGAAGGAAATGAAGATTTTTTGGCGGGAAAGTAAGAAAAGTGTCGTTTTAACTATTTTCCACGCAGTTTTTTAATTTTTCTCTCCGTAAAAACCATCCTCGTGTCTTAACGAAAATATTTTTAAAAAATTAGCCGAATCGGCCCAGCCGTTCTCCAGTTTTGCGCTTAGCAACGCATTTCGAGTTGCATTTTTATTAATATAGATAATAAACACAATTCAAACAATATATCTTAGAGTCCCCCTGTCATTGTCAATCTGGACTTCGAACATAGTTTTGTTAAAGATATCGGGATAAGAAATTCTTTCGGATAAAATCAAAAGGCTTTCTCATCAATTTTTTTAAAAACATTGTCATTCCACCCTATCACATTCACAAAAGAATGGTCTAATTCATTTAACAGAAGCAGACTCTTATTCGCTTCAAGAAATACTTACTAATTTAAGCATTAAATCGGAGCTTATTATTTAAATTTGTATGATCTAGGCGTCCCAATGAAGGACATCTGTGATATTCATCTTCATACTTTTTATTTTCAGAACAAAAATTTACCCAATTACTTAAAAAGATCTCTTTTTGAAGATACTTTAAACACCACCTTCAAAGACTTTTTTATTATAGCTACGGATGCTTCGAAATTGCAGTCCACAATTGCTGGAATAGAAAACAGAGATTCATTCTCGTACCAGGCTCACCATATTAATACCATTTTTTGGCAAAGCTTTTTACATTTATCACAGGCTCTAAATGATCTTGTTGACACTGAAAATAACATACTAATCTTAACAGATAGTATTTCTGTACTTCAGATCTCCAAGAATAATTCTTCCGCTTGCACATAAGATTTATATTCGAAACAAATTTGATCAAAAGATCGTCTTAGTGTGGACCCCAGATCATTCCGGAATTAGTGGAACGAAAGAGTAGACTCATTTACCAAAAGATTGAATGGGTTGCAATGGAAGATATAGTTTCCCAAATGAAAAAGAATTATCTGCTTCGACCCAGTCTAAATTTCCAAAACAGCAAATATCAAAAAGAACATGGGGGCATTCCAACCATTCAAACGCTCATACCATGGCTTAAAAACAGGAAAGAAGACATAGTTATTGCTTGCATTCTAACGCGAACAATCATAACGCCATCTCTTCTAAATAGATTTGGTCTACATGAAAATCTGCTCTGTACTACATGTAATCAAGATAACTCCCTGGAACATATCTTTCTCCAGTGCAGTAAATACAATCGTCACAGACGAGTCTCAAGCCAAAAGCTTGCTCAGGATTATCAATTTTTTTCATCCTTTAAAATTTTCCTTCAAAGACCGATTTACGTATTTTAATTCAAATGCTTAAATGTTTTAATAATGCAGGCATTGACACTTTTTAAGTTCCCACTCTTCAAATTTCTTTTCCCTTTCTGATCAAATACCTTGTTTGTTTTTGTATAAGATTGGTCTTGATCTTTTGCTACTTTTTGTAAAGCATAGTCTTTGCAGTAGTTCTAGAGGAGAATCCTCCCGTCAGAGAAAATTTTTCTAAACATTTGCATCCTTTCCTTTGTCAAATATTAGATTCATTATCAACTTTACGCCCGATACTGCAAATCTCTAGCATCAAATCCTTGAAATCAAACCTTTTTAGCACCTTTACTCAGAAATTAAATGAAACTTCAAGTCTTTAAATACTAGGGGACAATGGCCATAGCAGCTATATAGCTGCTATGGCCTTTGTCCCCTAGCCTAATCCTGTTAAATAGTAAAAATTTTAAATTTTTGTACATTTTAGAGTTTAAATTAGAATGGTAATTGATAAGTTTAATTATTTTAAAGTTAAAATCATCCCTTTTGTCATAAACACCTATTAAAGTTTTTTCATTTGAAATTTCTATATTTAAATTGAAATAGTTATCTTTAAGTTGATTATTGTTTGTTTCAGTTAAAATTAGATCTTTTGGGTAACAATTAATAACTATATTAGTATGATCCAAGTTTAACAAAAGTAAGTCATCTTTATATCTGTAGCCGTTTATAAAATAGTCTAATTATTTTTCCCGTAATAATGTAGAAAAATATTGGCCAAAGCACTTGAAAAACCTGTACCCATTGGAATTCCCTTTAATTGTTTACAAAAATTAATTTCATTTAGGTTCAAAAAAATTTTTAAAACATTATTTTGCCTGATGCCTTTTGATACTAATATATTTTGATTATTTGTTTTTGGGTTTTACAGTCTTTTGTTTGATATAAAAATTTGCGTAATCTATTTAGATTTAAATTTGTTCTTGTATTTCTGTGATACTAATTTATCACTAAGACCTCATTTTCCTGGTATTTTCGGTTCACGAGAGGTCAGTTTTTTGGCGAATTGCCAGACCCCTCACAGAAAAAAATCCCTGGTTTGAATTTCTGTCTGAAGGTGACACTAAATATTCTTCAGGCTGGATACATGGTATTTTTTCTTTTGACTTTGATTTTTGCTTTAAACTTAATTATTATTGATAATTTAGTTCATTTCATTTGTCTTCTAGTTGTTGCAGCATTAGCACTCTCTAAATACAATTATCATTTTAATATTATGGTTCAAGAAATTAGTTTAGTTTTTTTTTTCTATATTGTTTATCTTTGATACGATAGTTACAAAGTGATTTGGCATATTTGTTCATATTATTTAACGAAACTTTATAATCGCTGGTATACGTGTTGGCTAATGTTAAATAAATAAAAAAATCTAGATACCTTACTTCAAACTACATACTTGAGAAGTTTCCTTAAAATAGTTTTTATTATTCATTAGTTTAAAAAATTTACATTGAACTACAGATTTTTCTAAATTTTAGCAAGACTAAAGGATTTGCAATTGATATACAGTAAGACCACGCTTAAGGCTGTTTCGTTTAGCACTGTTTCGGTTTAGCCCCGAAATATTATGCAGCGATAGGTTTCAAATACATTTCCGAAAGAGTGTACTTGTATTTCTTGTTTGGTGCGGTATTGTACAGACATATTTTTATTATTGGAAACATTTGTTGACATTATTGTAAGTAGGTATTAATTTACATATTTAATACTATACTAGCCGCCTTTGGCGACCAGTCGGTTCGCCAGTATTAAAGCTCGCTAAAATTTTCATATAATATTTTATGTAGCTGTGTCTCATAACAGGTTTTTACCAAAATATTTTTAAACCAAACAAATTTTTATAATCATATAATTCACTTATAGTATTATTTTCTTCAGATGTTCTGTTCATTGTACTACTCGTCTTTCTCTTTCTATCCGAGCAATGATTGTCCCGGAATTGATATTTTACGTAAATGGTGGAGGAAAAGGTCTAAAATTCTACTTTTTTATAGAATAAGAAGATTCTAATTTTCATAAAGGTAAACACACTAAACAAATAAAGACACAATTCAATTTTCAAGAGTTGCGAAAGTTTAAAAACAGCTTGGAAAATGCCGCGCACAAAGGACATAATGGTGACACACACACACACCCTTCTTTTTTTTGCAATCCTTTTTTTCTTCACTACTTTTCTTTTTACAAAACTTTTTTTCGGTTTGTTATTTTTTTTCTTCCCTGTCCAGACTTTATTTCGAGCAGGCATAGATTAAATATTCATACAGACTAATAATAAAAGCAACTATTTTCTTTCTTTTTTAAACATTCCGTTATCTATAAATGAAAAACAACTGACTTCGCGCATTTCTTTCTAAACAAATCATAATTTATTACTTCCTGCTATCTTACTCGGTGTGGGGGAAGGAAATGAAGATTTTTGGCGGGAAAGTAAAAAAAGTGTCATTTTAACTATTTTCCTCGCAGTTTTTTCATTTTTTCTCTCCATGAGAACCATTCTCGTGTCTTAACGAAAATATTAAAATAAAAATTAGCCGAATCGGTCGAGCCGTTCTCTAGTTTTGCGCTTAGCAACTCATTTCGAGTTGCATTTTTATTAATATAGAGAGATTACAGAGTCAAATATTTTGATCTTTAGTTTTTTACTATGGGTGATAATGAAAAAGAAAAGAAAGCAACCAGAAAAAGCATTTCACTCAAAACTAAAATGGAAGTTATTAGAAGATTAGATTCTGGTGAACGTCAAACTCTAATTAGTGCTTCATTGAATTTGCCAACTTCAACAATAAGGACCATCATGAAGAATAAAGAAAAAATACTGTCATCGGCAACTGCAACTACGTCAATCTCTGCAAATAGAATTACCCGTTCTAGAAATAATATCATAGAGGAAATGGAAAAACGACTGTCTATATGGATTGACGACAAAATTGCCCGCAATATGCCACTAAGCCAATCTATCATAATGGAAAAAGCTAGAAGAATTTTTAATTACATTCAGGCTGAGACAATTGACGAAAGTGAAACTTTCGTTGCTAGTCGCGGATGGTTTAATAGATTTAAACATCGAAATAACCTTCACAACATAAAGATTACAGAAAAAGCAGCAGGTGGTGATACAAAAGCGGCGGCTGAATTTCCAGCGATATTTAAAAAAAATAATTGAAGAAGGAAACTATCCTCCAGAATTAGTTTTTAATGTTGATGAAACAGGCTTGTTTTGGAAAAGAATGCCGAAACGAGCATTTCTATCCTGTGAAGAGAAACGGGCACCAGGATTTAAAGCTGCAAAAGATCGCTTAACCCTTCTACTAGGTGGTAACGCAAGCGGAGATTTTAAATTAAAACCATTACTAATTTACCATTCCAAAAACCCAAGAGCGGTGAAAGGCATATCTAAATCAACTTTACCTGTAATTTGGGAGTCTAATAAAAAATCATGGATAACTGCGAAAATTTTCCAGGATTGGCTCACTGAACATTTCTGCCCATCTGTTAAACGTTATTGCGAAATTAAAAAACGTGGAACAAAAAGCCCTTCTGTTAATTGATAATGCTCCAAGCCACCCAACAAATTTATCAGACTTAACAACATACATTCCAGTCGAAGTGTTTTTCTTGCCGCCTAACACAACTGCCTTAATTCAACCAATGGTCCAAGGCGTTATATCAAATTTTAAGGCTTATTACTTGCGGCGAACCTTTAAGCAAATGTTTGAAAAAACAGACGGAGAAGAGAACCAGTCCATAAGAGAATTTTGGAAAAACTACAACATCGTGGATGCTGTAGAAAACATAGGTCTTTCTTGGAATGAGGTAACAGAAAGATCTTTGAAAGGAGTATGGAAGAATATTTGGCCGGATTTAAGTAAGAGCGATGACGTTGGACACTCTGTCGATGTGGATGAAATAGTGTAAGAGATAGTGAAATTAACGAAGCAAACCGGTTTTGAAGGGGTAAATGTGGAAGATGTCGAAGAAATAATTCAAGAAGCAGCGGCTAGTCTTTCTAATGATGAGCTCAATGAATTAACTGAACAAGAAGAAAAAAAAATGTTGACAGCAGTGATTCAGAAGAAGAGCAAAAATAACTTTCGATGGCATGTAAAAAGGAGTTTGTCTACCATAACTGAAATAATGGATCAATTCATTGAAAATGATCCGAATTTTGACAGGAGCTCAAAAGTAAGGCGTGATGTTAGAGATGCTCTATCCGTTTATGAAGAACTTTTAAGAGAACAACGCAAAAGAAAAAGGCAAACAACAGATGCTTTTGTCACAAAAAGGCAGAACACTGAAAACGCGGAAGGCTAACTAAATATGACTGACTTAGAATTTTATTTGTTTTCTTTAAAGAATATTAGTTCTGTTTTTTTATATTTTGTTTTTATTTTTGCAAGAAATAACAATGTGGTATTAATTTGGGCTTTAAGAAATAAATGTTTGGTTTTATTTTTATTAAAAAAACATACTTTTTAAATTTAATTCCTAACCAATTTCCTAGCCATCTTCCCCTAACCCCAATATTTACATGTAAAGATAGCCTTGTTTAGCACTGTTTCGCATTACGCTCTACTTTGATGGAACGTATCCCTGGGGTCTTACTGTATATATTAAATCTAATATTAACCTCTTCCGCATGGGAAGTATAGATACTTATTAGGAAGTTTTGCATTGGATTACTCATACAATTCTCAACAAGCAAATTATCGAGATTTCGCCCTTCCTTTTTTGAGCTAATTAATTTCTCATTGACTTACGCGTGTAAGCCAATGGCAGTGAAATGGAACTAATATTATCTTATACTATTCCGCTATCTTATTTAGTCATTCTATGTAGGATGGATAGATTCATAGCTCATAGTTTGCAATTCCACAGGAGGCTGAAAGAGACTGGAGATATTTCTATGTAATTTTTAAAATTTTCTTCTTTTTTTTTACCAAATCATTGTTAATTAGACTATATTTAATTAGACTAACCATTGATAGGAGGCAAAATTTCAGTAACACAAATGTTTCATTTATTTTCTAATTTTCACCTACCTCACATTTTCTCTGAAAACTGCCCTTTTTCACTTAAGATTTGATGTGTATCTAAAATCATATCAAACTTTCAGAATGGAAAAGGATACTAATGCGCTGAAATAATTAGCACTAATCTTTGCTAGTACAAATGGAAACTATAAAAAACAAATTACTAAAATCGGAGACAACGGGGAGATTAGCTCTTCTGATTAGTAAGATATTTAAGGTAAAGTGTGAAAAATCTAATACTTTAAATATTATCATCCTAAAGTTATTAAACAGAAAATTGTCCCAGTAAATTTTTTTAATTCAAAATTGATGATGCAGTTAACAATAATTACAACTGCAGAAAATTGAACATCGTTTCGGTTTTCGACCATTGAGCCATTAGCTTGCGCTCTTTTGCAAAATAACCAACATGGCGACGAGCTTGGTCGGTTGACTGTAAGAATTCTACTATCACAAATGTTGAAAATATTAGGGTCCCAGTGCAAGGTCTCAGCTTCGGAATCGGAGGGTTTCAAATTCGAGAATCAATACCACCGAACGGTCGTGTAAGCGGGTCTCGTGCACGCTAAATCCTTCAGGGCCAAACGTCATCCTACTGGTGTGGGTGTGGAATTTGGGAGAAGTGTGTGCCAGCTCAAGTGTCGCCCTTATCATCTGATCACGGTTCAAAATTACGAGAACCATCAAATAATAACCTTAGTTTTGTTTTTAAAAACGGGATGTTAATATAACTAAACAAACTCAAGAATATTATGCCAGCTTCACGCTGTTGCCCAGCATTCAGAATATCTCACAGTATCTTGGAGTAGAAAATATCTTGTTACTGTTGGGAAATTAAACCGGCAGATGAAATTTTGTATGGATCGTTATTTTTCATCACCCATTCTGATGAAAAGTTTAGGGAAAATGAGAAATTTAGTAGTATACAAGACTGGTACTATAGGATAATGCAATGAATGCTTAGAAGCCTCTCAAAGTTTTACCCCTGTTCGGAATAATTAAGCAATATAGGCTTGTTAAAAAGAGTTTCTTTGTTGTAGTCAAATGATAGGAAATATATATATAACAATGATGTAAGAAAAATATACAGATGAAAATTAGATTTACTCCAATGCTTGTACATGGAGCGTTTTCTTTTACAATTTAATTCATTAATACATATTTTATTATCAATGAAACATTACCAAACGCAATTTAACGACAAATGTATATAGTATACATGATAAGGTAGGTTATTACCCACGGTTAAAAAATTTGGTAATGTTTTAATTGCATTAAATATGCTGCATAAATTCGTACGATAACTATTCAGATGCTGACTTTACTATTATAAGTATGAAATCAAAATGATTATTTTTAATTTTCTGCCAATTATTTCGCGATACAAATTTTATTACTCCAAAATCTTTTTTTAATGGCATGCGGATAAAAGTATCTTAGTATAATAAGTTTTTAAAAATATCGAAACACTAATATCTCATTATGAAATGGCATCATATCCATACTTAAAAAAATAACACCATTTAAAACAGAGGAGTGTGGACTAGGACTTTCATCTTTTTCCCTTGTTTCATAAACTGAAGAAAAAAAAATTATCCAAAATTCATTAGTTTATGAAAAATAAAGTACTTGACAAAATGCAGCAAACTACAATTTCAGAAACTTTCATGAACCATGGGGAACTTGATAATACAGGTTTCAGAATTGAATTTCAAAATAACCAGTCGTGCAAAACATAAACTTTGTAAAGTAAAACAAGATGAATTAATAGAGAATTAAAATAAATTTGAACAAAAAAGGGCTTAGGATATCAAAAATTCCCTAAGTTATTATTTAAAAGAAAATTAATAGATAGAAAATGTATTAAAAATCTTTTGCTAAAATAAAAACTATGGTAAAAATGATAAAAGATACACCTTATTAAGAAAACATGGCCATGCAAAATCTTTATTTCATACTTATTTTTTTAAAAATAAAAGTTGAAAAATTCTTACATGCTTTGATCTACTGTCTTTCTCAATTTTTGAAATTCTGTAGTTAATAGGAAGTAATTATTTCTTTCTTTCTTTTCCACTGATATTTTCTTGCTAAAAGGTTCCTTCTAGTAGCATTGTCTCAATGATTTTAAAATTTTGCACAAGTTACGACCAATACGTCATGCAGAAACAAACAAACAAAGAAACAAAAAACTTTTCTAAAATAATCAACAATGGACCGCTATTTGCTTAACATTCTGCATTTTATTGAAGAATAAGTTTCAATATTCATTCTTCCTCTGTTTTTATTTATTAGGTCTGATATTTTTACTGTGCTTTCAACTTAATCATCACAAAAACAATTAATTATAGCTCCCACCATCTCACTGAGATCAATATCTTTTCCCACAGTGAATAATTAACTAAATTCATCAAATGTGTATGGGAATAAGTTTATCAGAATTATCAAAAGAAGATGGCAGTTTAACATAAATTCAATAAAGGCAAATTTCTAATGCTTAATCCTCAGTGCTTGCCAAAACATTAACTATAAAAAATTGCAATTTCTGTAACTTCTCATGTGCAACCTCTTTCCCCCTTAATTGTATCAATAGAGGATATACACTTCAATAAAGATTTAGCCAGAGATTATTTATTTTACAATCAGCACATGCTTTTTTAAATTTACTAAGAAATTCTTTCATACAATCATTCAAACAAATAATATATTTTAAGTTTCTGTCCTAAAACATTTTACACAAACCTATATGATTATAACCATTTATTTCATCAATATTTTTTAAAAGAAAAAAAAAAAGACCTTTTGAGCTCTTATTTTATAATAGTTCCCTGATTTAAAAAAAGCAAGATTTAAAAAAATTTATTAAAAAATATTTTTTTTTGTCAAATAGTAGTAGTTGAAACATGCACACATATTTCTTTAATAATAGTAAAGCTGCAACATAAAAATGGATTATCATGAGAATTTTCCTCTTGCAGTAACAGTTTCTGCATTTTTCTATCTTTTCTTCCAATCCTTCAGTCATATTTTAGATGAAAACTTAATATCTCCTGAATCAACATTTTTATACTAGTATATACACTGAAGTGACAAAAGTCATGGGATAGCAATAATCAAATATACAGATGGCAGTAGTATCGCAGCGAAAAAGTATAAATGCGCAGTTCGTTTTCCAGGGCTTTCATTTATATTCAAGTTATTCATGTGAACAGGTTTTTCGTGATTTATGGCGGCACGACGAGAATTAACAGACTTTGAACGTGGAATGTCAGTTAGAGCTAGACGCGTGGGTCATTCCATTGCTGATATCGTTAGTGAATTCAATATTCCGAGATCCACAGTATCAAGAGTGTGCCGAGAGTATGAAATTTCAGGCATTCCATCCCATCATGGACAGAACCGTGAGCGACCACTTGCACTTAACGACCGAGACCGCCGACGTCTGTGTAGAATGGTCAATGTTACTAGACATGCAACACTTCGTCAAATAACTGCAGGAATCAATGTGGGACGTACGAGGGACGTGCCTGATAGGACTCTGCAGCGAAATTTGTCTTCCTTGGGCTATGACAGCAGCAGACCGACTCGAGTGCCTTTACTGACATAACACCTCTCCATGCCCCCCCCCGACTATGATCGTTGAGATCATTTAACCGCCGGTGGAACACCGTGGCGTGGTCAGATGAGTCACGATTTCAGTTGTTACGAGCTGATGTTCGAGTTCGAGTGTGGCGCAGACCCCAGGAAGCCATGGACCCGAACTGTCAGCAAGGCACTGTTCAAGCTGGTGACGGCTGTTTTTACATGGACTCGGTCTCTGGTACAACTGAACCGATCATTGACTGGAAATGGTTATGTTCAGCTGCTTGCAGATCACTTGCAGCCATTCATGCACTTCACGTACCCACACAACGATGGGATTTTTAGGGATGACAATGCGCCATGTCAGCGGGCCAGAATTGTTCACGATAGGTTTGAAGAACTTTCCGGACAATTCCAGCGCATGATCCGGCCACCTAGATCGCCCGATATGAATCACATCGAGCATTTATGGGACATCATTGAAATGTCCGTTCGTGCCCAAACTCCTGCACCATCCACACTTTTACAATTATGGACGTCTATACAGACAGCATGGCTCAATATTCCTGCAGAGGACTTAAAACGACTTGTGGACTCCATGACACGTCGAGTTGTTGCACTTCGCCGGGCAAAAGGAGGACCAACACGATATTAACAGTCATCCCATTACTTTTGTCACTTCAGTGTAAAGTAGACAGTGCAAAGAAACAGATTTGTCACTGATACTGAAGAATGCATTATATATATATATATATATATATATATATATATATATATATATATATATATATGTCAGCCTCGATTAATTGTAGCATACTTACTACATCATAACGGGAAATTTATTTTAAATTTAATATGGAACATGTCTCAAATTGCTATTTTATAACATTAACATTATCATTCTGAAACAGTAAAAATGGCTATTATAAAGTTTACAATTCAACAGTCAAACGCCAGATAAAAACTTCTGTTAGTATTTTGGACATGATGAAATGGATTACTACAATATCTAACAAAGTCACCAAGATTACCATCAAATTCTTGTCCCAGTGTCACTCTTTTTTTCTCTTTATAAATCTTGTAAAAATCCATGATTTTCTGAGAAATTTTTTTTAAAATCAATTTAAAAAAAATATGTTTCTTGAATCTACTTGCATCATTTGTAGAAACAAGATGCTTCACTACAATTCTATTTACAAAACAATAAAAATAATTTGCCAATACTAAAAGTATTTTCATATTATTAATTTCACTTAAATTCAATTTAACTTTATAGTAACTTTTCCAAAGTTCCTCAAACAAGTGTTCTGCAAATTCACATTTCACTTTGTTGGATGCACAAGTCTTATTTAAAGATTTAAAACTGCTATCTTTCCAAGAATTTATCTTCAGATAGATCCTTGAAAATGTTTACAAGGGAAGCCATTGAAAAGGACAAATATGTTCTACTATTTAGACATTCAGCATTTTAAATTCCGTCACAAAAAGAAATATTAATTGTCACAGATTTGTTAATGCTAAAATTATAAACTTTCCAAAAGACACTTTGATAAAGAATAGACTTAATTATTTTTAAACAACTTCTTAATATTCTTCTTTGTTTTTAATTGGATCTGTAATCTTCACTGACTGTTGTATGATCAATAATTTCACCAAATCCTCTTTTACCTAAATAAATTCAATGCAGAGACTTTTCTATTGCCATACTTCCTACAATTGATACACCAGTTTATACTCCATCAAGTTAAAAAAAAATCCTTCAATTCAATCAATCCACCCCCTTTTTTAAAAGAACCCCATAATTTTGGACAATCGGAAACTACAATTGCCGTCCTGATGCAAGGTAACAAACCTCAAGAAAATTTAAATAAGTAAAAAAACAAAGGAACACTAAAAGGTTGCGAAAATAAAATCCAGTTACCAATCATTCTCTTACACTGTAGGATAAAAGCAGTTGCATCCCTTCATTCCAAGTATTTTCTAATTGGATGAAATAAAAGGTGAATAAAGAAAAGAATGTAATCTTCAGCCATCTTTCCCAATGCTGAAATTTGATTTTGAAACACATGCATTTGGAATTCTTCCCTTTAGATAGTGTTTATGTCAAAATCCCAACACCAGAAGTTTGGGATGATTTAATTTTAAAAGGGGCATACAATAAAGTGTGCATGTTTCAGAAATTCTTTATTAAGCTTTGAGCTTGTGGTGATTGCTATACATATAAGCCAGTTAACATCCCTCGGATCGAAGTCCACTTTTGGCCTAACGGATATGTTACTCGGCTACTAACCATAAGATTCGGAGTTCGGGCCTAGCGCTATCCGCTACACCTAAAAGCTTGACTTCGATCATATATTTTAAATCTCATCCCTATTTTGGTGGAATAAATATTTTTTAGTATATGTATGGAAGTTTTCTATATTTAATAATTGATAAAAGATATACAGAATATGTTTTTTTGTTTTTGTTTAAGTACTATCGGTATCTTTTGTGTGCACATTTCCCACATATTAAAAAAAATTTATACAGGTTTGCAATAAATCCCAATGATAAATTTCAATTTAAAAAAAATGAGAAAGTATCTGTTCTGTACAAGAAACTATTTTTTAATCGATTTTATTACATATAAAATTGCAGGATGTTCCCAATTTACATTAATATTTGAAATAGCAAATAATAATAATAAGGAAAGAAAGAACCGAAGGTAGATCACATTTTTGTATTCATATGAAACAAGAAATCCTTATTTACTGTGTGATTCTTTCTAAGATATTTGTATGGAAATCATATTTATTTTACAATTCTTTGGATGAGAATACTTTCAAGAATTCTCATTTCAAGAAAAAATAAGAATATAAATGGTATGCGCAAAAAGAATTAGCAAATGAATTCTTTTTTTTATTAAAATCTTTGTTGAAAAATAAGTACACACATATGACAAGTGCCACATAAATCATGGTATGACAGATAAATAAAAAAAAGTATACAATCCTCTCTATAAAAATATTATGAAAATGACTATACACATGAAATAGTAACTTCCATCTTTGGTGACAAATAAAATTCTTGTTTAAACTCGTTATGTATGATTGTATATATACATAATTATATGCATTTATATATATAATCTCATTTAATAGCTAGAGATCCCACAAATGTTTCTTTATCAATTATTTTGATCAGAGCATCTTTGATTTTCAAAAAGTGACGCTTGAACTCAATACCATCTCCCTGCAAAAAATAGTAAAAAAATTTACATTAAAAAAATTATTCATACTTTAAAAACCTAAGAGATTTTAATCATCAATCAATTGAAAAGTACTAAAGAAATATCTCACTTCTGACATCTCAGACAGATGATGAAGCATGTTAAACATTTCTGATTATGGTTCTAATATACATTTTTAAATATATTCTATGTATTATCTGTTATATATACTATATAATAGATTCTAATATATTTGCTCCAATTTCTTTTTCAAACTATAAACATTTTTTATGAAATATAATTTGGTATTTAAAAATGAAATTGAGTTAAACTATTTTTTAAAAACAAATACTAAACTTGACTAATTTAGACATTTCCCATTGACCCTTGACATTTCCCATTGAGATTTGGATTATTCATTAGTATTTGCATTTTACTAAGATTTAATTTAAATTGTAATATTTTACACATTAATATATTTACCTAAGTTTTTATTATTCACGTTTATTTTACTTGTTAATCAGATACCAATTCATTTTTAAGAATAATAAATGAATATGTACAATGCAAGAATCTTTAAGCCGAAAAATTATTATTTTTTTAAATTAGAATTACTCAAAAAAAATTTCAAGATTTTAAGAAAATGATCAGCTTTTATGTTTGCAGAATAACAATGATTGATCAAATAATAGAAATGCCCAAGATAACAGTATAGGTGCAAAGATTCAATGTGAAATATTAAATTGCATATTTGAATGACATACACAGCTGCATTAATTGTACAATTGTTACTTCACAAGATATCATTTAGAAGCTATAAGAGCAATTGCTTTTTCAGCCCTTTTTAATTATACACATTAATAAAAAATTGTGAACTTACTCTTGAACGTCGAAAATCTATGAGAATTTTTTCTTTCATAGGAATCAGACTTGCCTTGAAAATTAGGTGCATTTTTCTTCTATCCTGTGTAGTAACTGTCATCTAATGCAATTGAAAAATAAATTGGTGGAAAAAAATTACAAAATATTTTTTTAAAATCTTGAAACCATCCAAAATTAAACAAATACATTCAAAATGAGTTTACATAAATCAAGCTTTTTCATAATTTTTGTTATTCAAAATCTTCATTTTCAATTAAAATATGCAATAAAAAAAACCTTTAAAAACTTTAAATAGGCCTTAAAAAACTTTTAGAAAGAATAAAGAGTTATTAATTTTTTTAAAAACAAAAAGGATTAAGGAGAAAAAAATCAAAACAAAATCTAAAATATCTAAAATAGAAATAAATACTCTAAAAGTAATAAGTTATTATTTATTTTTTAAATTCCTATGTCATAAAATAAAAACATTGATTCCATGTTATTATAAATATTACACTAATACACCTTACACAAATTAATGCATTCAATATATCCTTTTATTTTTTTTAATGAATCCCATTTTAACATATAATGAAAACATGAATATGAATTTTAAAATTTTCATAAAGTAATTAATGTTTGATAAAGTCTTATAGAAGAAATAGCAGGCAATTAAAAATGTAAAATATATGCAATAAATGAGACTTGGTGATTAAAATTAAAAAGTCTGAAAAAAATTAAACCCACTAATCCTCAAAGTGGCTAATTATTCCAAGCATGGCTTCGAACAAATTTAACTCTATTTATCAAAAGATTATTTTTAAAAATATCTGTTTCACATCAGAGAGTGTTAACCAGCACTTTTTATTACCCTTCCTTCTCAGCTGCAGAGATCCAGTTATGAATTATACCTCTGCAGGGTGACTGCATTCTAATCTAGCTGGATATTTTATCATATTGACTGATTATGCCCCTCCCTGATTCATTACTTCCCAGTTTGTTTGTTTTCTCTACTAGCAATATATAATTCAAATTATATTGATCCAAATTTATTTTTTGAAAAACTGCCACATCTCAGAAAGGGAAAAAAAGGGAGATCTTAAATTTTTGTAGGGGGAAAAACTTTTTTACAATTAAATTCATTATTACATATATTTCTTTATTCCGACATGTTTACAAAAGATATTATGCTACAAGTTGTCTTTTTTATTAAAAATGAAGAAAAGCATGAAGAAATATAAACACACTAAAATCATGATTCATACTTTTTAATAATAATATGTAAATAAAATAAATAATATTTAATGCAAATAAATACTTTTTTTCTAATGTATATTAATTAAAAAATTTTTTTTTGTCTTCTATATTTTTTTCTACAGATTTAATTTATCTTTACATCTTAATTACGACACTTCACCAATTCATGTTACTTTATAGAAGAGAATACAGAGTGTTTCAAAAACCCGAGCACAGCTTTTATTCCTAATTATTCCTTTTATTTATTCTTTTTATTTCTTTATTCCTTCCATAGACATATACTGCAAATACCAAAGTTGCTTAAAAATATGTTTTAAAAAGTTGGTGAAGGGTCAATCACAAATTAAAATGCAAATGTTTACAGCTTCAATGAAGATGATACAATTCAGGAATGTATCATATAAAATATGCTTTATATCTTTAATTTTAAAAACAAATTTTAAAACCTATACTTCTTGTAAAATACTTTAAAATTTTATATCATGAATTACAAAATATAATTTAAAAATAACACAATCAAAAAACTTATAAAAAAATCTTAAAAGATTTTCAGTTCGCAAATATATGCCTCAGATAAGCGTTTCCCCTAATCAACAGATGTATTATAATATAATATTATTTGGGCCCTGTCATTAATCAATAGCATAGCTTATGTAAGGAAAGCTCACACATAAATATTTCACAATTCTGCTACATTTTGTCATTTTAAACATTATGTTACAAAACAGCAATGCTAACAAAACTGAACAGGAATTTTGGTGTAAATATCCCTATTATTGACATCCTTCTAGAAGATTTATTTCCCAATTAGTGCAGCAAATGCATGAAAGAGGAAGCTTATATTTTGTATATTTCTACAAATTTTTTATACCTTTGAACCAATAAATAGCAAAATCATTATTTATTCAATCATTACTTTCCTTGTTAATTTATGTACGACCACTAAATCACAAATAGCAGATAAGATTTTTCCTTTTTCCAAACTCATGTTTAGGCACCGAAAAATTGATTAAGTCAGCATTTATGTTTTTATATCTTTGAGACAAAATTTTGTACATGACCTTATTAGTAGATGGATCAATTTTACGCATTGTTTTTTTTTTTTTGTATAAGATCCATATAAAAATTTAAATTATATATTTTTATGCTTAATCCTCTGCAAATTTTAATTGATTTCCTAACAGTTTGTACCAACTTTTATGCAATTTTGTAATTTACAGTATATGTCTAAAATCAATATTTAATGAATAAAAGCCACAGTCAAGATTTTTGAGACAAGCTGTATGTACCTCGCTCTTTCTTTGACAAACTTTTTAAAGCTGTATATACAAGCTTTTGGAATAAAAACATTTATATTGAAGTTAAAAAAAATATCATTTAATGGCATTTCTAAATAAACATAGGTTCTTCCAATTTTGTGTTCAAACTTGAAAGAAAAGTTTAAAAGGAAATTGAAAGGAAAATAAAAGGATTTTTTCACTTAATCTTTTTGAACATTTGAAACTGATGGAATCAATTTTTAGTGAGATATGAAGCCATATCAACTGTAATTCGTCTACAGCAATTTTCATTATTTATTTTATATTTAAGGGTCTAAGTCATCTAAATTTTGCCATAAAATTAAGCAAAATATTTTTGCAAAAATAATTAATTACCTGCTTTTTTTTTTTTTTTTTTTTTTAAGATTCTGCCTTAGTATTTTTCTGTTTGTTTTGAATCAAATAGTATTTGTCACTTTTTGTAGTTTTGTCTTTAAATCAAAAGTTACTTTTCACAAGTAAAACTTTTCACACAATCAACTTCAACACAATCTATCTTTTGGAAATATTAAAATTAACAGATAGGTACACTTTTTTAAAATTATGAATGCCAGAAAATGCAAGTGTTCGAATCGAATGTTTCAAATTAAATAGTTTCATATTTGCTATATTTCTCAATGAAATCAAGATGAAACAGGATTTAAACTGAACTCGGAAGCTCGTTTTGAATAGATTGTTCAGCAGCTTTCAAATTTATTTTAAATCAATATCCATTTGCAGTACTTAGTTCAAATAGCAAACTTTCATAATTTCCAGTTTTATAGTATCTTCAACAATGACATAATTTAACATTCTTTTATCACAGAAAACCATTTGGGGTAATACACACACACCTGGTGAACAGTGTGTCCTGCTCACATGTTTTTTGCATCCATCCCTCCCACCTTCACCCACAAGATATTCAACATCACATTATATATGGGAATGAATATTGATGGAATCTATAGAATTGATTATATACTTAATAAGACATATTTGCCAAGTACTTTCTCACAAATGCCTGTTTCCTATCAGGTATTTTACTGTAGATGTATTGCAGCAAATTTTCAACATAACTTTCACTGAATGCTAAGTTTTCCAGAACAAACTTATATGTTAGAAAAGTAGAAAAATCTGAAATATTCTGAACATAATAATAATAATAATACATATTAAATTATATGAATCTGATAAAATTTCTTTTTTCTTCATTTTTAACTAATATGGCAATTAATATAAATCACTGTAATACACTACATTGCATCTAAAATTTTATGATGGTATTCAAATTTATAAAATGTTCTTTATTCATGTTCAACTTTAGAAAATCCCTTCCCTTGTTCAACCTTCTTCACTATAATAATTAATTTTAAAAAAATTTCATATATAAATATATCAGCAATTACATTTTTCAAATAACTACAAAAACTATTTTTTTATTTTGAAAACTATTTTACAGATGTAAAAGGTTTAATATTTTCTGTTAAGTCTTTTACATCTTTTTCTGTTCAAACAAAATCATTATGATTTGATTATTATGATAAAATCTCAGAATATGAAATAAATTATAAAAATAAAGAATATGAAATATTTTTGTTTAGTCAAAATTTCAATAAATTTTATTTAAATAAAAATTTGTTTTCTTATTGAAAGTTTAATATGTAAGTAGTAACTACAAGTTAAATATGGCAACTTCAGAATTGCCTTATTAAAGTGCATTTTTCACTGATTTTGCTTCTCCCTATTCACAGAAAATATGTCAACTTAAAAACATTAAAATATTAGAATCGGAAAATCTTAAAGGAAATTTTTGATTACGCTTTGTTAACTTTTGTATTATGTAAAAAATATGTGTGTTGTCTTTCTAATTGGTCACCACCACCACTAATGACTTTATTGGTCACTGTCAATAAAGTCATTAGTGGTGGTGAATGGCAAAGGTGAAAAAAGACATTTTCACTGATTACAACATCAAAAGCTAGGGTAAGAAAAAAAAAACGCTTACGCCCATCTTGAAGGTAACTGAAGAAGGCAAAATAAGATGTTACCGCCCATTTGGATATAGATTTGATTCGCAAAAAAACATGCCTCCAGTTTTTGGAGGGTTCATTGTATCTTGTAGACCACATAAACTGATTTTTCGCAATATAATAATAAAGTAGATTTATATCATTATAATAAAATATAATATAGTTTGTTTTATGAGCATAAGTGAAGTATGAATATATTATATATTATATATATATATAACTACTAGTAGAGTAGTACAGAACATTAAGTCATTAAAAAAATTGTACCTAAAGAAGAGAAATTATTTTTGGAACCAAAAAGAATAGAGAAAATAAACTTTACTAAAGTTTTTAGAAATGTAGAAAGTTTACAAAATTACACTGGAAATTTTTATTTTGCTTATCTCAAGCTCTAGCTTAACAAAATATAATTTGCTTTCTAATTATTTATTTTTGTAAATGGCAGTTTTTCCTACAATTATGAAACTTCTCATTCAATAATATCATAATTCCAGTTAAGTTTTAAAATTAGTACTGAAAATAACCACCACAAAAATGAGGCATAAATATAAATTGGCACTAAATGACCAAGTGATATTATTAATTTCTACATTACGTGTCATAAGCACATTTCATTTCACAAAAACAAAATATTTCAATTTATTCTATACTAGCCGCCTTTGGCGACCAGTCGGTTCGCCAGCATTAATGCTCGCTAAAATTTTCATATAATATTTTATGTAGCTATGTCTCATAACAGGTTTTTCACCAAAATATATTTAAACCAAACAAATTTTGATAAACAAATAATTCATTTATAGTATTATTTAGTATAATGTTCTGCAGATCTGTTCACTGTACTACTCATCTTTCTCTTTCTATCCGAGCAATGATTGTCCCGGAATTGATATTTTACTTAAATGGTGGAGGGAAAGGTCTAAAATTCTACGTTTTTATAGAATAATGAGATTCAAATTTTCATAAATGTAAACACACTAAACAAATAAAGACACAATTGATTTTCGAGAGATGCAAAAGCTTAAAAACAGATTGGAAAATGCCGCGCACAGAGGAAATAATGGTGACAGAAACACACCCTTCTTTTCTTTATTTTTCTATTCTTTTTTTCTTCACTATTTTTCTTTCTACAAACCCTTTTTGCCCTCTGTTATTCTTTTTTTCTTTATTTATTACTTTATTTGGAGCAGACATACATTAAATATCCATACATACTAATAATAAAAGCAACTATTTTCTTTCTTTTTTAAACATCCCATTATCTATACATGAAAACCAACTGGTTTCAAGTATTTCTTTCTCAACAAATCATAATTTATTACTTCCTGCTATCTAACTCTGTTGGTGTGGGGGAAGGAAATGAAGATTTTTGGCGGGAAAGTAAAAAAAGTGTCGTTTTAACTATTTTCCTCACAGTTTTTTCATTTTTTTCTCTCCATAAGAACCATACTCGTGTCTTAACGAAAATATTAAAACAAAAATTAGATGAATCGTCGAGCCGTTCTCTAGTTTTGCGCTTAGCAACGCATTTCGAGTTCCATTTTTATTAATATAGATAGCATAGTGCTATACTTTTGAGCTGTAGGCTCTAAAAATATTTATTGTTAAAATTAAAAGCATCTTCTCATACGAAATCATAATAAAATTTCTGATTAGTCTATATTTTTGTAAAAATATATAGCTGTAGCTAACAAAAAACATGATTAGCAATAAAATAAGTAAAATCATGTAAATATAATAAGAAATATAAATTGAATAACAAAAAAATGCAAATTGACTTAAGTCAATAGCATTCAAGTAGACATAAAGAGAGAAAAAAAAGTTTTATTATTCTACTTAAATAGTTAAGAATGTGAGTTTAAAGTACTTAAAGCAACTTATACATTTTAGCAAAATTTATTTTGAAACACTATTATTAATATTCTGAGAAGTAAAACTAGATGTTTAAAAGGAATACTATTAAATTTCATTTAACTGTACCTTAAGCATTATGTGACAAAGAAATATACATGACATTTATTAGTGATATAGCTGCTTATAGCTTTCTAATTCCAGCCGATTTAAGATGTTATTATTAATATCAATACCAATTCAGTGATTGCAAACTCTTACCTGTTGTTTTCCACTATGCTTCCAATTATAATTAAGCTTTTCAAATGCTTTTGTAATTTCTTCATAAACAGTTTCAATATCCATTCCAATACAGAATCTGGTTAACCTGGTACCAATTGGCAATGTTGTCTGTTAATAATTTAAAAAAAAATTAATTAAGTAAAACAATTTCTAATGATATAGTTATCATTATTAATGAATACACATAGAATAAAAATAAATATGACATGTAAAAAATTCCATAAAAATATAATTAAACAAAAAGAAAAGAAAAACTGTATAAATGGGAATAGAAAAAAATATGTAACAGATTTAATTATCTCATTTAATTTGGAGAAAGGACTAGTAACAAAAACCAAACAGGCTAGAATTATATAAATGCCTTTTTACTCCATGCATATCATTATAAAATTCCTTTTTTACAATTTGTTTTTATTCAGATGACACAAATCTATCGAACTTGCCGCAATAAAAGGGAAGTTCAAGAATTTTTAGGAAAGTTTCATAAAGCCAAAATTGACATTAGAAAACATAAAATCAATATAATGCATACTTTTAAAATAAAACAATCTGAATTCATACAAAAATAAGTCCTCTGTTTATTTGTCATAAAATAATATTCTCCAAATATCACCCAAGAGAATTAATAGCATTCAAGTTGAAATAGACTAATTACATTTCACATAGAAAATTCATGCAGCAATTAAAATTTTTTAATGAAATAATTAAAATAAAGTATGTTTATGCATTTTAACAAGAACATAAGTTGTTTGAAGAATATACCAATATTGTTTTTACAAAGTAGTGAACTTTGGGGTTGCTTTTTTTAAGTTTTTATTGTTATGAAATATGAAAATAGTCATTTGGAACTAAAGTATATTGTTATACGAATGAACTCTCACTTACTTTTCACTTCTGTATTTTTTGGGGGGAGGGGGGATTTTACACAATGATTAGTTTATAAAGAAAAATTTATATTTCATGAAATATTAAATCATACAAATAAAATACCTTTGAAACCATTTGAGATGAAGAGAACTGTGATGTCAATATCATATTTTCAGGATCAACAGGTTGGGAGAAACTGTACCAACTAGTAATGCCACTAATATCCTTAGGCAAACTGTCACTATTATCTTCTCTAAGAACAGGAGAAGGCTGCGAATAGGACATTTTAGAAACACTGTCGTCCCTAAGAAAAGGAAAAATATGAAAACAAAAATAAAGAATTCAGAAATTTATACAAAAAATAAGATAAATGTCATTTGGATAAAATCAGAATTTTTTTGCTTTCTAAAATCTGGAATTTTCAGATTTGAAAAATGAAATCCTTATTTTTCTCAAATTTTATTCATTTTGTTATTATAATATCATGATTTATAAACTGATAACATTACAAAGGTTATCATAAACCTTGGGTTTTACAGAATGAACAGAATCCAACAGTAATGATAATCAGGATGATGTAGACAACAAAATATGGCTTATTGTTGCCAAGGTTAAAAGTTGCTGGGTTAGAAAATACTAAGTCAGAATTTTAAGATTAATTAACAGAGCATCTTGACATTTTCCCAATTTTCTTCATAATCCTGTAACAAACTTCCTACCACCAAATTTATTCCATGTTGAAATATCTGCATGCATAAATATAAGGAAATGTACAGTCTATATCAAAAACATTTGTTACTTTACAGAACTTCCAACTGTTGAAATATATAAAGAAGCAATTATTTATTCAAATTAAAAACAGTCTCTTCTACAAACAAAAATGACAAAGGCAAACTGAACTACACCTATTAAATTTTAAAAGCCTTAAAACCAAAACAGTAAATAATTTAAGGAAATAATGTAATGATTTTCATAATAATTTTGAAAGGTCCATGAAACTGGTTGAACATTTCTGTTTTCATGAATGTTTGTGCATAACTAATATTTTTATTTATATAATATTATATTTGATTTCTTAAAATAGGCTACAATTAATTTAGTTTGAAATAATTTCCTTTTTCGGTCTGAAATCACATCGCAACAACCAGATCATGTGAATTTTTTAATTAAAGAAATTAGAATATCAAATTCTTTTTTAAATTATAAACATCTGAACAGGATTTTCAATTAAAAGATAAATTAAAAATAATTATATAAAATGTTTTTGTTTTTACACAAGTTTTAAAACTTGAGTAAAATTTTTACAAAATAAATTCAAGCAAAAAATAAAGTGTATAAATTTTTCACTTGTTAATCTTTTCATAGCAATTTAAAAAAATGTTATAATTGTTGGAATGCCACAGCAGATACTTCATTACTAATATACATTCTAAAGTGCATACCAGTGCCTTTAAAGTACAAAATGCATCTATAAATTATACACATATATTGTTTTCAAGTTTATAATTTTATTTAAAACAAAATTTTGTCACTTTAAAAATAATTACCTCAAAACACATGGCTGTTCCACATCTGAACACAATCGTTTGTATGCTGGAGTATCAGCTACAATACGAGTGGTTTCTAAAAGATAATAAATAGACAGAAACTTCACTAAATTAAAAGATTTAAACATTTTGAAAAGAAAGGTAAATAATAAATAGATTATTTCTTATTTGCTCTAATGTTTATCTAGTTTCTAATCTAAAGAAATGTTTCTTTTATAAATTTCTCATATTAAGAACAATAAACAATAAACTCATATAACAATGTCTAAACTTGAATTACAGGATTAATCCAAGACAAAATGTATTATAAACATTTTTTTCAAAGCTTAATACTTTAAGAAAACTTATTTAGGCAAACAAATCTTTTCAAATATAATTAAAAATAACGATTATTAAAAGCTTTATAAAATAAAATTAACAATATACTTAAATTATAAATAATTTTTAAATTAAAAAAAATTACCAAATAAGTCTTAAAATGTAGAATATAAAAAAATGCACAAAAAAATCTATTTAAAAAAAATTATTTTTCAGACTACGATTTTTGATTGGGACATCAGGAAAAGTAGTTATATTTTAATGTTTTTTCTGTGACTGTACCAAGCCTTGCAATATTGAAAGCTAATTGCACAGAGTCCATTCCATCTGCAGAGTTCCTATTCAAAACAAACAATGGAAGACAGAACTCTCAGGACTTAAGAGTGGTAATTTCAAATTTCAATTATTTAAAGCTTCTTTAATAAAAGTGGCATGATATTGTTATGCAATACCTGATATATGGAGATGTATAAAAATTTTCTATACTTTGATAGACAACATAAAAGTAAATTTCTTTTAAATGAGGACCAGTAACTGCAATAACAATGTAATACTTCTTGACAGAATGCAGAAACATTTTAAGTCTAGATTACTTAATAAACAATCCTTTTCTCACAAAATTTAAACAACAAAAAAAGGGAGGGCATGAAAATTTTCATTCTAATATTTGTCTACTTGCCCTCTTTCTTCTTACATACATACTCTTTAAGATCTTTACATCTTTTATACAGGGAATTATTATGCAGATCAGTGAAATAATCTAATATAAAACTATTCATTGTTTCAATAATAGTATGAGTAAAGTATAAGAAGTTTATATATGTATTAAATGAAATGCAATACCTTCATATATAAGAACTTTCTTACACCATAGATGATTTTCAATTTCTTTAAGAGTATACCTTTTTGTAGGCGAATAGC
Organism: Argiope argentata; assembly: GCA_026289955.1. Classification (NCBI taxonomy): domain Eukaryota; kingdom Metazoa; phylum Arthropoda; class Arachnida; order Araneae; family Araneidae; genus Argiope; species Argiope argentata. Next base: position 5,716,381 of record JAOUZG010053093.1, read on the forward strand.
TCAATATTTTAGTTAGTAATGCTGAAAAATAAAAAATGAGTTTTATCATTATATACAAAATTTTTGTTTTCTAACATAGTCATTGTTACAGCTTAGTTATTCCAAAGGAAATACTGACATTCTTGGTAATTAAATTACTTGCACAGTTATTTAAAATTTCTTTTTCATTACTTCATCAAAATAAATAATTAATGTACAGAAAAGTAAGTTTCGTATGGAAACAGCTGATCTATTTTTAAACATACTTTAAAAAATGAAATAAATTATTATAAAATTATTAAAAGCTTTAAATTCTATAAACAATGTGAAAAATACATGATTACAAATTAAGATTTACTGAAACAAGTCAATTTGAGTAAAATAAATAAGAACAATGTTTCAAATAGCATAAAACATTTTTTTTCTTCAAAAAATGCTGAAATTAGCTGAAAATATAGCATTATATAGCATAATAATCAAACTAAATTATCAGAAAGATAAGAATATTAATCATTATTTACCTAAAGCCAGATTATCGATTTTAGTCCACGGAGTTATAGAGTAACTAGACTCTTTCCATAATATAAATTCTTTACAATCGGTGGTTGCTTCATTCCAAGGAAGCTCTGGAACATAAATACTTACTTTTATGCATCAAAAAGTTAACTAAGCTTTAATGTAATTGTATTAAATTAATGTAAAACAGGAATTCTTAAGTTCTTTTTTATGCATGAATTGATTTTAGCAGTAAAAATGTCTTATTATCTCATAGGAAAGTTTTTTTTTAGGCCATTTCAAATGAAAAGGGAAGGAAAACACGGAAGAATTAAAACCCTACTTATGCTTGAAAAGGTTTCAACATAAAATCTTTTAAAAATGTGAAAGTAGTAATAAAATATTTTACCAACTTTTAAACTATTGTAAATACAAATTTTTAAAAAGAATTTAAAAAATTTTAAAACAAAAATTAAAAAAAGAATTTCTGTATAATTCAGAAAAAATAAAACTTATACAAAAAAGAATTTCAGAAAAAAAAAAACAGTTTTGAAAGGGTATGACAACATGTAAATTAAAATTAAACTAAGCCAGGAAGCCAATCTAAATTTTTCAGTAAAAGATACAACAGAAACTGCCTATTTTTAATGCATTTTGAATTGATTTTTTTTTAAATTTTTATTGAAGGTGAAGTTGTAATTCAAAACTGCCACATTACAGAGAGAGAGAGAGCATTTTCTAATACAGTTAGTATATATTGCTCATTTGGTATCACTATAATATCCCTTTTAGACGATTGTACTTCGATGAGAGGCGAAATGCGACAAAATGAGCCCATTTTATGAATTCTTTGACTTTGATTTTCACTCTATTAGATATTTTTTTATTCACCTTTTTTTCTGGGTATATGTCAATGTCATGTCATTTCTTATGAAACTATTTTATTCAAACATAAAATTTCCTATTGACTGTTTATATGGCTAGCTCAAGAGACAAAAAAGTTTTTCAGGAGTGGCCCCCAAAATATTTTATATAATATATTTAAATGTAGTTAAAAAATGTTATTAAAAAATTAAATAACAAAAAAAGTGTTTTAACAAAAAAAATTATCATTTCCTAAAAAAAAGTAAATTCATAAACCTTAATCTTTTATTTATTCATTATAATTTGCTTAATAGTCTCAATATTAAATAAAACTTGCTCTAAAACATTTTATTGTGAATTGATATTATTTTCAAAAAAATTTACAAATTATTTGCAGTTTTTATGCCTCCCAAATCTGTAGATAATTTATTTTAGCTAATTGTTAAATGAAAACATGTCTTCTTTTCCACTTTTCTTTCATTCCTACAGATATTACACTATTAAGGATGATTGGAGATTTTATTAAATTTCAGCTCATTCCAAGAACATTCCCTTTGCAGCAACTTTAATTTCCAATAATTGTTAGTATGAATATGATTGATTCTTTTCTAATTAGACACCGTTTACATCAAAATGCTTTGATAAATGATATTGAACTTTCAACTATTAGCAACATAATAACAAGAGGTCCTTTCCACTTTACTGCATTTTTGTTTCTTATTATTAACTAGCAGTATTTAAAGAGGGTTATTTCATTCATCAAAAGAATCTCCTATAAGTTAGGACATTATTTCTCATGTACGTTTCTTTCCTCTTCTGGGTAAGGTTCTATTTCCTTTTTTTTTGGGGGGGGGGGGCAAAATGAATTTTGAATTGCTATTTAAAATCAAAAGTAAACAAAGAAATGTTTTGTATACATACAATTCTTGCTACAATTGTATACATAGAGTTCTTGCTATTTGCCCAAGTGCAGATAAATGCAAAGTTAAAATCCCAATTATAAAACTCCTTTTTTTATTTTGATGGGACTTTAACATTCTAAAACCTTCCCCAATAAAGGTTCAACAAATGGTATTAATATCTCCAATATCCATTAACCATTTCCCGAGTTTTTGTGGTTCAAACATGCAAACACTTTCAGGAGACTTTATTTCATACTATGCATTGATATAGAAGATATTCGCTAGCCAAACATTTCTTTCCTCTCCATTTTCCTTAACACACACTTTTTGTCATTTAATGTTTTCTGCATAATATTGGATTTCCTTCTTTTGTACATAATGAGATTTGAATTGCTGCTTAAAATAAAATGTAAACAAAGAAATGTATCACATATGCATACCACCACTCTGATATTTGGAAATGAACAGTTTGAGGTTTATGCCCATGTGCAAATAAGTGCAAAGTGAAAATCGCAATTATAAAACTCCTTTTTTATTTTGATATGACTTTAATGCTCCAAAACCTTTCCTAATAACTGCTCTACAAAATGGCATAAATATCTCCAATATCCATTTAACTATTTCACAAATTTTTGAGGTTCAAACATACAGATGCTTTCAGGAGACTTCATTTTATACTATGCAATGAGTAGGTCTGATTTCAACAACAATTTTACAGATAATCATACTTAGAAAACTATGATACATGCCCTAGGCAGAAGAGAGAGAGAGAGAGAGATGACAATGTGGCATTAGGACAGATTTTCTCTAGAGATAAAAGTATAGAAAATACTTTATTTTACAATTTGACAAGTTCTGATATATTTCACTTGCTTAGATAAAGGCTATTTCAAGAGTCATGGGAAAAACATAAATGCATGATTTAGAAGCTTAAGTAAAAAAGGTTTCTACTTTTAGTGAAGTAGTAAGAAAGAAAAAGTAAAATTTTGAGCAAAATCTAATTTTATTCAGAACAGAATTTTTTGAAAATTCAACCCCAACCTACAAAACTTTACAATCACTTTTATTCTAAAAAGTATTTAAAAAAATTAAACAAATTTATAAAATGATTAAAAGAAATTTTAAAAACATTATTAAAAACATTCTGTGCTCTTAATTAAAAAAAATGAATGAATGCCAATATGTTATTAACATGCTGAGTTACTTGAAATTATGTAAAATTTCTTCAGACTTGAAAATTTTTGTAATGATAGAGAACAAATGCTAATAAAATGTAATAATTTAAATGCTGAAACAGAAAATAAAACTCACCACCTGCAAGCATTACAACCAATAAAATACCACAACTCCATACATCTGCTGGTTCTGCTTTGTATTTTCGAAAAAATACTTCAGGAGCTACATAAGGTAATGTCCCACATCTATTCTGCAAAATTCTTTCACTTCCTTTGTGACGGAAAATTGTAGCTAGACCAAAATCAGAAATTTTAACATTATCTATCAAGGGAAAAAAAAAAGAAATATTAGTGTATTTTTACAAGAAAACTTCAGAAAAATTGCTTTTAAACTCAGTACTTAGCAATGATATTTAAATATAAAACAATTATTTATAGATTTCATATTATTATACATATTATTTTTTATATGTATTATTTATATACATGCAGCCTTTGGCGACCAGTCGGTTTGCCAGCATTAATGGTCACTAAAATGTTCAATTGATATTTCATGTAACTGGTCTCATAACAGGTTTTACAGCAAAATATTTTTAAAGTTCACATTTGGATAGTCATATAATTCAGTTATATTATTGGACTGGCAAAAAAGTAATTTTAGTTTGCACCAGTAGTTAGTGTTATGTTTGTTTTGTTATTCTTTTGTCAATGTTAGAATGTTTTTTCTTTTAAGATTTGGCAGTCGATAACTTTAGGTCACTATAGAAATCAATTTCATGTAATTTTATTTACAAATGTCATTTTAATGTCAGTTTTAATATGGAGTGAAAAAACAAGCATTTTCAACACATTTTACTTTTTTATTTTCATAAAGGTAAGAAAGTGGCTGAGGTTCACAAATAGAGATATATGAAGTTTATGGTGTAAATTGTTTAAAAGAACACACTTGTATGAAATGGTTTAAAAAATTTAGTTTTGTAGATTTCTCAATGAAAGCTGATCAACGTTCTGGTCAACCTTACTGAAGTTGGTGATGACAAAATGAAAGCAACAATTGAATGCAAATTGTCACATAACTGAAATAGATAGCAAAACAGTTAAATGTATCACACTCAACAACTGAAAGTCATGTAAGACGTCTTGGACTTGTTAAGAAGATCGATATTTGTGTTCTGCACGAATTGACTGAAATTCACCTATAACAAATCATCAATTTTTGTGATATGCATTTCAAACATTACGCAATCACCCCTTTTTGAAATGAAATATTACTGGTGATGAAAATGGATCGCTTACAATAACGTTAATCATGGTTCAAGCACGATGAACCAACAAAAAAACTTATCAAAAGCCAAGTTGCTTCAAAATATGGTCATGCTGTCAATCTGGTGGGATTACAATAGTGTTATTATTTTGAGCTGCTTCTAAACAACCGAACGATCAACTCAGATGTTTACTGTCAACAACTTGGGAAATTGAAAAAAGCAAAGAGAAATGCCCAGAATTGGCACATCTCCAAGGAATCGTGTTCCACCACGACAAAGCGAGGCCTCAAAAATCATTAACAAAAAGTACAAAACTATTGGAGCTTATTTGGGTAGTGATGTCCATCCCCCATAAGTCCTGACCTTTCACTATTAGATTATCATTCATTCTGAAGTTTACAAAACTTCTTAAATACTAAAAGTTTCTGTAACAACGATGATCTCAAATCATACTTAGTTGAGTTTTTTGCTATACAGACCAGAAGTACTAAAAGAACGGGATCATGAAGTTACCAAAGCGATGGCAAAAGGTCATTGAGCAGAATGGTGAATATTTGACTGATTAAAGCTCCTTTTTTGTATAGAAAATTTGAATTATATTTAACACTAAAAATCCGAAATTACTTCCTAGCCAACCCAATATTATGTAGATATTCTGTTCATAGTATTACACATCTCTCTCTATCAGTACCACTAAATGTTAATTTTAAATTTAAGTGGATGAGACTGCAATTAATATAAAGACACTTAAAAAAAAACTAAATCCAGACTTGACTTTAAATAAAAAGTACAAGAAGTAAAAGTCGAGACATTCATTATTGAAGTCTTATGTGCACTACAGAATAATTTTCATAATTTAACCCTTTTGCGCTTAACGGGACACATATGTCCCAAGCAAATTTCAAAAAAATCTTTTACGACAGAAACTTTTCTTTGTCTAATGGAAGGCATTCCCATCAGTCCTGCCAATATTTTTGAATGCATTTTCATCCACAGCGGGTAGCTGGCATTGTTGTACGTAACCATATTCCTGCCTTTTGGAAGAGTTGAAATGGCTCATTTCATACTCTGCAAACATAAATGTTTTATGTTTGGAAAATATCGCATATTTTCGATTAACCATAAATCTAAGGTTAAGCACATCGTTCATGAAGCTAATTACCTTTAATAAATTGGTAAGTAGGAAAATTTAACCTCCATTTTTATTATAGGGGCATATGTGTCCATCTCTTTTTGGATAGTGGGGACAAGTCCCAACAGTCCTATGCAATCAAGTAGCTTGATATTCTTTTTTCTATTATTTTTGGAATCATTACTTATTTTTAATTTAGGCACAAATTAATTCAACTAAAAATGACTGGACGCAAGGGACTGACTGATGCAGAAATAAAAAAAGAGTCAGATGACCATGATATAGATGATCCCGATTATCAAGATCCATTTCACAATTTGTGGCATTCATCTGATTCCGAGGAGTGCGAGATGAATATTGACCATGATACCATTCCCAATAATGCAAAAAACAGAGATGATTTGAGCGACATTGATACCGATATGGCATCACTTTCATCAATTGATTACATACCATCTGCTAATGCTTCAGTCTGCAAACCTGTCTTATGGTTTCATCCAAATTTAGCTTTCAAGCCCCGAATGACAATTCCTGCAGATTTATCTCCTATTTTGTTATTCAACTTGAATCGTTCAGCTACCAAATTGAATGTGTTTCTAAAAATAATTCCAAAAAGTCATTTGGATTTCTCCATGCACAAACCAATGACTAGAAAAGTTAGGGGAAAACATTCAGTCCTCAGATATTATGCTTATCATGTCTTACAATAAAATGCAGAAATTATTGCATCTTTGAATATCTCATCTTTCTATGGGTAATGTAGCAATAAAAATTGTCATTTCACGAGACAAATGTAAAACGTTGTCGTCAAAACTATATTTTACTGAATCAGAAAAGCTGGGAAATGCCAGTAAAACATACTACATTGAAGAGGTTGTTTTGTACCTCAAATAAACTTTCAAACAGTGCCGAAGTGAAAATTCACATCAATCTATAGATGAATCGAAGACAAAATTCAAGGGACGATCATCTCTGAAACAATATATGCTGATGAAACCTGTGAAAAGAGGAATAAAAATTTGGCACCAATGCGACTCCAAAACAGGGTATGTATATTACCTGAATATTTATTCTGGAAAAGAAATAGGTGAGGTTCAAGATACACTCGGAAAACAGGTAGTTTTGAAGCTAACGGAGACAATCCAAGAAGATAATGCGGTTCTTGTGTTTCACCAATTTTTTACAAGTGTGCACCTGATGGAAACCTTGAAGTATCCTGCTGTTGCAATATGCATTAAGACATTCAAAGATGTGCCTAAAGTTACAACAAAATTAAGCAAAAGGGGAGAAGCTGAGTTTCTCATAACTAAAAATGGAACAATGTGTGCAAGTTGGCTTGATTCAAAAAAAGTTACGATTCTGAGTAATGGTCACGAAGCTAAATACGCAAAAGTAAATTACACCATGAGATATGAGAGCAAAGAATTTGAATGTCCTGAGGCTATCGAATTCTACAACAAAATTATGAGAAGTATAGACCAAGCCAACCAAATGGCACATCTCTATGAGTTAGATCAGAAATCTAGCAAGTATTTTTCTGCCTATTGATGACTGCAGTGATCAACTCATGGATAGCATAATGTGAAAAACATTGGAAAACCCACTTCTTGATTTTATTGTACCTCTTGCAGAAGCTTTGATGGCATCTGGACAGTTCCATGCACAGTATCAACGTCCCAAAGGAGCATGACGTCTAAATATCATGAAGTCCCATCTAAAATATCACAAAGCTTACTCAATGTTGATGACTATCTGCAATAACAACCACCCAAACGTAATGTCGCTGCTGCAAATATTTTCAAAAGGAGGAATTGTGCACTAAAATAATGTGTTTGATGTGTAATGTTCCTCTGTACATTGATTGTTTCCAACCACATCATTCATAATAAAAAAACCATTGTTTTCTTTGCCTAATTACTTATTGAAGACTACAGGGACACACATGTCCCAATGGTCATACTGATGGGACTTATGTGTCCCGGTCCTCCTCCCCCCGGTTTAAAATTTTCCTATAAATATAACATCTTAGTTTTAACATCCTAGTGGGCCCAACTCATAATTCAGAAAAAAAGAAGAAAAAACTTGTTGAGAAAGGGTTATAACATCTCAAAGGAAGCAAACTTTCCACGAATTCATCATAAAATTCAGTTTTTAGTTTTATTTTTAAAATATAAATTATGCTAAAAATAATATTTTAATTTTTTTATTCATATTTCAAAAAATTATAAAATTTAAATAGTCCTTTTCTCCTAAGCAAGTATATTCTGCAAATTTTCTTGACACACCAACTTTTAAATAAATAAATTTTTATATCTTTTGTGATCAAATGTGACTAATTTATTAAATTTTGAATATTACTACATCAGAAGAATCAACATTTTTATAATCAAGACCAATCACTCTAAAGAAATCTTAGAAGGGATTGGTTTCTTTGAGATGGACGTTGAAATGATTCAATATCGTCCATTTAAAATAGAATAGTGATATTGACATTTTCTTAAATTTTTCAGCTTTAGAGATTGATGTACTTAATTGGAGTGAAAATCTTTTTTTCATTTATGATATTAGATTCTCAAGAATATTTTGTTAAATATGATTCACAGGGCAGAGGATAAATGTAAAAATTTTACTCAACGTAACACTATCATAATCAACATAACACAATTATTTATATCATTATTAAAACATTGATATAATTAAAAGTAAATAAAATAATTATAAATAAAAATAAAATAAAATAATTTTTTTAGGGTTTAAAATAATTTAAAATTCGTTTTTTTTGTGCAATATTTTCAGATTTTATTGTAATAAAATGCCAACATTTAGTTTAATTTTTAATCAATTGAAAAAAATTTTTAAATTCTCTTTGACATATACATTTTTACCCTTCAATATATATATATATATGCCAAGTTAAACAGCTCTAGATCAAAGGGTCTGGTCTGTAGAGCACCAATACACACATGCATTTAATTATAAGTCTGGGAAAAATTCCGACTACTGATTGTCCCGGATTTGATATTTCACTTAAATGGTGAATGGAAAGAAAAGAATGGTGGATGTACATTTTTATAGAATAGTAATATCGAATCTTTCATAATCAGTCCATTATTATATGGTTTAGTTCATTGAAATGCAACTTTTCCTATTTAAAATATATGTGTCTCAAGAATATTTTATTAAATATGACTTACAGAGAAAAGTATCAAACATTTTTTAATTGCTAATTCATCAAAGCATTTATTGACCTAATTACATAAAATGTAATTATTAGTTTCATTTAGACCATTTTAATTGTAGTACTAAATAGTATTTATTCCTATTATTAAAGATTTACAAATTGACCATTGAGACCAGATTTAAATGGATCTTCTGCATGAATTAACCCATAATAATTGATTGATTAATTTATTGAATTATTAATATAGATACTGTGAACAATAATAAAAAACTTTATCTTGCATTTATTTTTTTTGATTGCATCACATTTATTTATTTCATAGAATCACATGCTAAAAATTAAACTTTTCTGGATTTTATTAGCAGCAATAATTAACTTATTTTTTTCTAAGAGTTTTTGTCAATGTGATGGCAACACACTGATATAAGTAAATTTTTTCCATGATCGTGTGGATTAAATTATTATTTTGCATGAAATAAATTGTTGAAAAATATGGTTAAAATATTTATTTTTTTATCTTTAATGAATTTTTAAATAATTTGTAGGTAAAAAAATAGATATCATTAAAAATATAATTTTTTCTTTAATCTATATTAATAAAAATGCAACTCAAAATGCATTGCTAAGCGCAAAACTGGAGAACGGCTTGACCGATTCGGCTAATTTTTTAAAAATATTTTCGTTAAGACACGAGGATGGTTCTTATGGAGAGAAAAATTAAAAAACTGCGTGGAAAATAGTTAAAACAAACTTTTCTTGCTTTCCCACCAAAAATCTTCATTTCCTCCCCCCCACACCAAATGAGTTAGATAACAGGAAGTAATAAATTATGATTTGTTTAGAATCATTAGAAAGAAATATGCGAAGTCAGTTGGTTTTCATTCATAGATAACGGGATGTTTAAAAAAGAAAGAAAATAGTTGCCTTTATTATTAGTCTGTATGAATATTAAATCTATGCCTGCTCGAAATAAAGTTTGGGCAGGGAAGGAAAAAAAAATAAAGCGAAAAAAAGGTTTGTAAAAAGAATAGTGAAGAAAAAAAAAGAAAAGAAAAGAAGGGTGTGTGTGTGTGTGTCACCATTATTTCCTTTGTGCGCGGCATTTTCCAAGCTGTTTTTAAACTTTCGCATCTCTTGAAAACCAATTGTGTCTTTATTTGTTTAGTGTGTTTACATTTATGAAAATTAGAATCTCCTTATTCCATAAAAACAAAGAATTTTAGACCTTTCCCTCCACCATTTAAGTAAAATATCAATTCGGGGACAATCATTGTTCGGATAGAAAGAGAAAGATGAGTAGTACAGTGAACAGATCATCTGAAGAAAATAATAATAAATAATACTATAAATGAATTATATGATTATCAAAATTTGTTTGGTTTAAAAAAATTTTGGTGAAAAACCTATTATGAGACACAGCTACATAAAATATTAGCGAACATTAATACTGGCGAACCGATTGGTCGCCAAAGGCGGCTAGTTTGATATAAAAATCATTTTTGTGTGATCATATTTTGGGAAGTAATAGTCAATAAATGTCTGAATTTTAATTAATTTTTAATTAATTGAAATTCTAATTAAAAATTTTGTGAATCTAAACTATCCTTGAATCCATTTGAATACACACAAAAAATTTCATCAAAATCGGTCCAGCCTTTTAGGAGGAGTTCAATTGCAATGTTGATTAATTACCAAAGTTTAATTTTGGAGGCAATAAAGGCAATGAAAACAAATAGAAATTTTTGAAATAATCGGCAAGAACATGCTAAGCCTAACCTTGTTAGTGTGGAAAAATAACTAAAGCCTTACTCATTTGGCAATTACTTATTACTAGGAATTAAAACTACTTTTTTTAAAAAAAAAAAGCGATGTACTTAAAAATATACAACTAACGCTGTAAAATTACAAAAGCAACACAACTAACCTCTCACAGAATGTATCTGAAGTAAAAAACATAGCCAACCAATTAATCAAAATCAAGCCTATATCTGTTTAAATTCATTTGTCAACACATTGCAGATGCGTAAAACTTCACCGCAAGTTAAGGTAACGAAAATGCGAGAATTTCCTACTGCAGTTAGGCAACGTTGGCAAATTAGAAATTTTTAATTAATTCAAATTCTGTTTTATTTTAATTCAAAAGTACTTCAGAATAAATCGGAAGCGTTGATTAATTAATGATGTTTAATTTTAAAGGCAATAAATGCAATGAAAACAAACAGAAGAGTTTGAAATAATTGTCCAGAAACATGTTAAGCCTAATCTCCTTAGTGTTAGGGGAGGGGGAAAACTAAAGCCTTACTCATTTCCCGATGGGGAAATGAAGATTTTTTTGGCAAGAAAGTTAGTTTTTAATTAATAATTTAA
>JAOUZG010053093.1:5727750-5775791 GCA_026289955.1 Argiope argentata
TTTAAATTTTATATTTTGTAGTGGATGGAATTGTGAATCTAAACCATTCTTGAATCCACTTACACACAAAAAAATATTCATCAAAAACGGTCCATCCGTTTAGGAGTTCAGTCACATACACTCCCGCAGAAGAATTTTATATATAAAGATATATAATATATTTTTGAATGTGATAAATTTTGTTATTCATTTTAAAATGTGTTTATAACTATCATAAATATTCACAAATTGAATGATAAAATAATTTACAAGTAGTTGAAATATATGTGTATATATATGAGAAATGGAAATACATATATACATAAAAATGAAACACTCATAGAACATTCCAAATAAGATTAGAATATAATAACAATATTGACAAAACAGTACATGAAATAAAAAATGATTTATAGATTGCACAATTATAGAATAAATATTAAATATCAAAATCTACACACATTAAAAGAAAGCATAATAATAATAAATTGTTCACATTTTGCAGGCTAGTCCAAAGAATAGTTTAGAATCTAAATTATTAATAATAAAATTAAGTATGGATCTATTGCATGATAATTTATTATAAATAGTACTTCAGTGATAAAATCCCACACTGAAATGAAACACAAGAAACATATGAAATATTCACAAATCATTTTTTAAAAATTATTTATTAATATTATAATATAGCATATTTCTGCATCAGTGACCTAATACAATTGCCCTTCTATTATGCATTTATCTATTAAGTCTCTAATAGTCTGAAGGATAATAATTATTACTGTTTTTAATATATTATGACACTTGTGATGAATATATTTGTGGCTGAGTGAAAATTTAAAAAAATAATTAAACCAACAGATAATCTAAAGAAAAAGCAGATTTGTCCTCCAATGACTAGAAAAAAGGCTGTGGATGTAGGGCAAACAGAGGAAACTGATCCTTTGGGTGAAGATCAGGTTCCAGGCAGAAATCTCAAATTTTGATTTACCAAAATCATAATATAAAACAGAATCTGGTATAAACAAACTTTGCATTGAATTTGCATTTATAAATGTTCTTTGAAATTTTTAAACAAATCCTGCTTCTACTTATAATACATAGCATTCAATATAATGACAAAAATCATAATAAATGAATAACATATTGGCTTGTTTATGCATTTCTGAAAGTAGCAATACAAAAAAAGAAAGAAAAAAATGTATATAAATAAATTACAAACCACACTCATCTAATAGAATATTTTCTGGCTTCAGATCTCTATGTGTTACACCCACTGAGTGCAAATATTCCTGAAAATATGAAACATATCAAAACAGGCATAATAACAATATATATTTCAAATCAAGTTTTTTAACAGATTAATAAGATAAGCCATAAGAATTCCATTCAAATCATACATTATGACCCAATTTAAATAATATTTAAAAAATGGATTTTGCAGTTTTTGATTTTTGAGGAGGTACTCTGTGTCTTCTAAAACAGGTCATATGAAGAAAAAAAAATTGGGTAAAATTAATTTTTCTTTAGTTTGGATATTAGTTTCATTGTTTTTCTGCGTAGGTATTATGTAAAGATAATTTTTTTTTGTGCATGTGTAGCAGTGTGGCCCAGAGATAAGACACTTTTGAATTTTTAAAACTTCCTATCCTAATTTGGTTTAATTATTGTATTTATTTTAGTTAATTAAATATTAAGCTTCATTTAAACTGATGTAACATCATTATATTTTGTTACTTGCTTCTTTTTAATTTCGAATGTGTTGCACACGCTTGGCCTGATTTTTTCTTGCCCATACTAGTATATATATAAAAATTACTAACCAGTTAATAATTGTGTATTTATTTTAATAAAAATAAATTTACTTATCATTTCTAATGTATTACTTCTTTTTTTCCATAAATATTCAAAACATATACCATAAACAATATCAAATAATCATTGTGAAAGAAATAATGAAACTAAAATGTATGTTTCATTCAAAATGTTATACAGTAAAATTTCATACATGTGGTAGTAATAATTGTATGTTTTGATAAATTTTAATTGACATCTAAGAAGAAATCAATAGATATTCTAGAGATAAGAAACTATTAAAGAAAGAAATGCTATCTTTACAGATAAAACTTTTGTCTGATTGTCAACATTTATTAATAACTTGTGGAATGTACATACCCAAAATCAATGTTTTCGTAAAAATTTAAAATTTCTTTATTATTTTGTATTAAACATATTTTAGTTTCTAAAAATGATTTACTTTTATTTCTGCTGTAGTTAGAAGCAATGTTAATAGCAAAATTATAAACTAGAAGTGAAATATTTAAAACTGATTTTAACAAGGGGAGAACATGAGGTTTAAAATTGAATTTGGGATGAGATTTTGTATAATGATAGAATTCATTTCAAAGGTTCATTCATGAAAATATTAAGGTTTAATTACCAGACTTTGAAACTTTCAAATTAATTTATATACTAATAATGTGAATCCATGCATGGAAGTTCAAGTGGTATAGTGGTTAGCGCTCTAGAATGGCATGCATGAGACCGAGTTCAATCCTGGGTTGGTATTTTCTTTGTTTTCTTTCTAAATTATTTTAAAATAACAATTTTAATAAATATCTTTTTCTTCTTTATACAAATATAGCTTTAAATTTCTTTACTCAAAAATAAATATTTATTCTCTAAATTATTGGATTAAAATTTATTTTTTAGGAAGAAAAATAATTATAAATACCAAAGCATTTTTAAAAAAAATTCAGAAAAAAAAAAGAGATCACTTTTGTTATCTATTTTTATAAATTTTATAATTATTATTTTGAGTAAAAATAATAAAATGTCCATTTAAAGAAGAAACACAATATCTTTCAACTAGTAGGGGAAGGGATCTTAAATTGATTTAAATAGAATAAAAAAAAACCTCAGCTATTGATGTTATGAAAAAGAAAAATAATTTTTTTAACCAGTTTCCTTGGTAGAAAGGCAACTCACCAGAAAAGAAAAAAATAAATAAAATAAATTTTTCAGGAAATGAAAAACGACAGGATTCAATGCCAGGAACCAAAATATTTTGCAACAGATTTTGTGTATGTTAAGATTTGTGATATGCCACCCCCCAAAAAATGTATCCTCACTCTCAGATTCTTCTTAAGCTCCAAGATACATGTTGGGTACACTTGTTTTGATAAAGAATGTACAACTAGTTCCCTCCATTCATATATGAACTCTATGATTCAATATTTTCTTTTCCAAATTTTATCCTTTCCATAAATAGATCATCATGTGTTTCATTATTATTATTATTAAAGTTTTAATCTGAGTATACATTATATAGGTTTGGAATTTTTCCAAAACTATTCCATTTATTTATAAATGTATATGTATTTTATGCTGGATTGTAGCTAAGGTTAATGTGCTTAAGTCTACTAAAATTTTCCACATCAATATTATTTTATATTTAGCACAGCATATGAATTTTATCCTCCTTCTATTATATATATATATCATTAAAAGCTATAACAGAATTACTAAAATAATTTAAATAAAATTTTATCAAGCAAATAAGCAAAATTTAATTACACTTATGCAACATAAAAACAATTACTGAAAAAAAATTAATCAAAATCACTTACTACTCCTTTTATTATTTGAAGAAAATATTTTTGAGCCTTTAGATGAGGCATGCCAACATCTGGTTCTAATTTCAAATATATATATAAAAAAATTAATAAAAAATTTTAAAAATTAAACTAATAAGAATCATAATTAATAAATGCATACCAATGCGATCAAATAATTCACCGCCTGCAGCATACTCAAGAAATATATAATGGATAGGTCCTTCTTCTCGATGTCCAAAATATTTAATAATATTTTCATGATTTAATCTTCGATGTATAAAAACCTATAATATACAACCATAAATCTAGGATAAATTATAACAAAACACATAAACACTAAAATATTATTGAATTCTCATTTCTGATTAATTCACATTACATTTTCACTTCTTTTTATCAAAATCATATTCATCTTATATTCCAATTGGAGATGTTAAATCTATCTTAACTAAATTCATAAACTCAAATATGACATCACACTTGTTTAAAAGTAAGTTGTATACCTTGTCTTTTAAATACTTGTGTATTAATTTCAAACCAGCAATTAATTTTTTTAAAAAAATCCTACCAAACTGTTTACATATTAGTGATTATTTGTTATGTCAGTATATTGACTATATTCAGCAATGTAGATGCCTAAAGCTCACCACCATTAATATATGTTTAATATACAAATAATCTCTTTTCACTTTGTTTCCGATCAAGTAAAATGCAAGTTATATTTTTCTGTCAATAATTATACATATATAGAGAGAAAGAGTGAGATAGCAATGGTGATCAACTTTTCTTTACGTATCTTTATGGTTTAAAGGTTTCTCAAATTGAAGAACTGAACAAAGAAATATTGAATTATGAAGATATACATATTCCACTGTAACATAATTGTTATTTATAAACATTTATAAAACATGTTATGCTGTTACTTATGAATATTTATGTTTGATTTGCCAAGCAAGTAGCTGGTCTAATCTACAACTGCAACTTTAAAAAAAAGTGGTCTCCCAAAGCAATTTACAATTGAGATAAACTCTTTATGAGAAAAAACTGAAAACCTTTTTTTTTTTTTTTGTCAATAAAGAAGATTCACTTTTATAGATACATACAGGAGGTTAAAAAAAACTATAAGCAATTGTTTATATTTTAACTCCAAAAATATTTGATAATTTAAGTTTGTTTGATAATATAATAAAGTATAAAGAGAATAAAAACTCAAAATAAAATGAAACTTTAAGATTCATGATGAACTTTCATCCCCCTAACCCTCTTGATAATTGTAAACAATTCCCCGCTCCTCGAACTCCCGTAGTTACATCAAATGTATGACGCACCCCCAGCAACCACCGTTGTCATGGTAAACAAACATCTGCTGTGTGTCCTACGGCTCCTTCCTCCCTCCCTTGAAACATCGTAGTAGTGGTCAAGAAACATGTACTGTGAAATGGACTATCCTCCCTAAGGTTTTTAAAAAATCGAATGGAGCAAAAATGACAACAAGCTTGTCAAAAAAAGTATTGGTAAAATGAAACAGCAAAGTATAGATACTCCAGGTCATTTTTAATAATTTGAATGCATACCTTTCGCCCATATGATTGCTTGTAATCTATTCTTCATTGACAAAACCAACATTTTCATGGTATAACTATGTATATTTTGCCATTCTTGGAGGAGTTTACTTCTCAGCCTCTATAGATAATATTTTGTTTCCGGGCAGCTAAATCCAATTGGGGCCCTAATTTTTCATCTGGATTATGGTTCAGACAGGATGTGTTTTAAAATAGTGAGGTGCATTGTAGAGTAACTATTCCTGTGTTTTATACACTGTATGCTTAGGTTAATTGTCTTGCTGAAATACTTTCCAACCCAAGTTCACGAATACTCGCCTTTAAATTACATTGCAATATTTTGATATATGCAAGTGCTGTCCTTGACCTTCAATAAAATGAAAATTAATTACTCCATTTGCTGCTATACAGCCTCACACCAAGACACTCTCTCCTCCATGTTTCAAATAGCTGTTACATTCTTTGTTTCAATTTCAGAATTTGGCTTTCTCCATACATATTATCTTCCATCACTTCCAAAAATATTAAATTTTGATTCATCCAAAAATATAATTTTGTCTAGTCTAAGTATACTTTTTTTTTTAAACAAGAAATGAAAGGTTTCTTTTTAGGTGATCATGTAAAGCATTTCAAATTGTCTGGACTCAAAATATTTTTTGCAAAGTATTTGCCACTTGTGTCAACTGAAGCACACATATTTTTGGGTTCTTTTTTACTTCTATGATAATGTCATGCTTCTCTTTTGAAGAAAATATTCAAGACTGCCCAGTTCTGACCTTATTCTCTGTTGATCTCATTTCTTGAACTTTTTGACAAGACTTCTGACAATAAATAAACTAATTTGCAATTGACTTATAATTTTGCAATATGTTAAGCCATCATTTCTAAGATGGATAGTGTTATTTTTATACTCACATCCATCTCTGTCGATTTGGAGACATTTTGACCAGTGTTGATTCATAACCACCCATAAGTTCAACAGATCATTTAATTAAATGGATCAAAGTGATTTTAGAAAAATATTCTTACCTAAAATCATTTGCTTTCAATACCACAATTTTTTGCACTTCATCAATATTTTTATTTTTGTTTCCCATATTTTTAATCTTTGCAGGTAAACTGATAGCAGAAATAAATAAATTTTAAAGAAAATTGCTAACAAAATGCATTCCAATATTTATTTTATATTTTAATTTGCAATTAAGAATATATTATTTCAAATATGCCCATTAAGATTCAATTGCCAATACTTCTTTTACTCACTGGATAGTAGGGTTGCACAACCTATGGCCTGTGGGCCAAATTGGTCCGAGTAGCCTTTCAAGTTTGTTAACTTCAATGTTACCTGCAAGTGAATACGAGTACAAGTTTTTGTACAGGAGAAGCTCGCGGACATGAAAATGTAGAATGAGGATCAAAATCAAATGTTGCGTAATGCATTATAAGGTTGATTTTCAGATTTTAAAAAATGTCTTAACAGAAATTGATGTAATTTCTTCTCTATTTTCTGTTGATGTAAATCTAATGACTGAGAGCGTGCAGTTAGCCTTAATTGATTTACAGAATTCTGATTTTTTCAAAAATCAGTTCAAAGGAAAACTGATATTAAAATTTTATAGACTTACTCAAGGAATTTTCATACTTAAATCAAAATGCAGCAGCATATACAACTTTCTTTGGCAGTACTTACATTTGTGAGCAAATTTTCTCACTAATGAATTTAAGTAAGTCAAAAATAAGAAATAGAACAGCAGGTCAAAACTTTTCTTCAGTTCTATGTATTGCCACAACCAATCTTACTCCCAACATAAAATCAATAACTTCAAATATTCAGTCCCAGCCATCTCATTAATTCTTACTAATTTCGATAATTTTTTTATCAAAATTTAAATCATGTGCTCTGCATAATTACCAAAAAAATTTTCTTTATTATTCTATTTCAAGTTTGCCACCTTTTTAGTAGGAGTCCTTTTGGGTGTGATAAAGCATTTTAATCATATCTATAATGTTTGTGTTTTATTCATTTATTTATTGCATAATGTGTGCATGAGTAAAATAAGTAAAGTAATAATAGTAATTCATGCGTATTGTATTAAAAAAATGTTTTCACGTTTATAACATGTTTTAAAATTAACGTGCTGCTTTGGCCCTCAACATGATCCTTTTTCATATTTCATGCCTTCATCCTGAAAAGGTTGTGCATCCCGTCTGTATAGGCAATTTTCCTTACCTTATTAAGAAAGGTCTTCACACATTGCTTATGTTGTCTGCACTTGCAATAAAGTCATCAGCTTACACAGAATATAAATAATATAATACTTAATGAAGAAAATTAACTATTATTATTAATTTACATTATTTGGATGAAGGAAGAATTCAAACCATGAGCAATAATAAAAAATGGATACATAATGCCAACAGTAAAGAAAAAATAGCAGTTATGGGACAAAATATGACAAAAGAAATTTACAAATAATATAATCACAAACTAAGTACAACATTTTTATTTTTAAAGCATACTAATAAAAAGTCTAATTATTTTCATACAATTTTATAATTTTAATATCAAAAAATAGTAAGGAAATTTTTAATAGAAATATGAATTTAATAATCATATTTCAAATAATTAAATTTTAACCTCTAGCTTACAGGTGGTACAACAGTTGTACCAAGATTTTTTTTACCTTTCCTTACGGGGTGGTACAACTGTTGTACCAGCAACGAGTTTGAATTTCCTTCCCCCACTTGAACTTCCCGGCGGACCGTAATTGCCTCATAAAACTCCCTTCCCTTTTGTGCTTTACCCCCTTAGGGTCAGGAGATTTCGTCCAGCTGTAGTTATGATCACTATTGGCACTAGTGAGTTATGTGAACCCTGCTTTGGCGACATTTTTTTTAAGTAACACTTCTAAGAGATCTCGAATGAGTTTGCATAATTTCATTTATTAGTAGTAGTCAATTGAAAATATTATTCTTTTCCCCCATTGCTTAATTTTCTAACATTTTAAATCATTAATTCTTTAACTTAATAAAATTTTATAATTTTGCAACAATATGCGTTTATAATTTTATTCGAATGATAAATTTTTGAATCAAGAATTACTTGAAATTTCATTTCTGATAGAAGGGTTTAGTGAAGATTATTGGCGTTCTAGATAAATTGTTACATCTTTGATCCCAATTCATCACAGTCCAGGAAAAATAAATTGAACCTTGGATAAGGGGGGGGGGGGTCGCCCTGTCATTATATTTTACATTGAAAAGTGACAAAACACTGTTTTGTCTTCAAGCCTGCTTCCTCCTCTATGATTGGAACCTCGGGCATATATACTTTCCAGTCATTAACGTACTGTTTTAACGCAATATTAAAAAAATGACAACTTTCAATTTCTTAGATTTAAATTTTAATGTTTGAACGATATATTCGTACTAAAAATAAATGTGAGTTTTGATTTTTAAGCAAGCTGTGAGTTTCATCATTATTTTTCATGATTTATGAAAATGGCTGCTTTTATTATCTATAATTAAACATTCATTAAAATTTATAATTCTAATTTTAAAGTATTGGAAGAGGCTCTCAAAATCTATCAAAAATAATAATTAGTAGCTTTTTAGTATATTAAATAATAATTATATATTTAATTATATATTAAATAATAATTAGTAGCTTCTTAGGCATTCCAAAATCAGAAGAGAAATATTAAAATCTTAATTCCTTCATTTTAATTCATTGAAAAGTTACTAGACATTTAAAATTTTCCAGAACTATTTGTACTAAAACAAAATAAAGTGACTACGTAAAAAAGGCAGGAATTCTAGATTTAATTTGAAGCATTACTGAAAGATAATCTAAATAATGTTCTTGCAAAAATATTTGTAATTAATAACAAATTCTGATCATTTAGAATGCTAGCTTTATTTATTAAAGATTTTTTTCAAAGTTTTTTTATAACTATTTCTTAATATAATTTTACAGCAATGAAATCTTATATATCAAATTCTGAATAAAACATATATAATCTTACTTTGTTTAAATTAATCATCTTTAATCTGGCGATTATCTACAAATTAATAAATTTTTATGTAGAAAAAATTTTTTTGTTATAAATTGGTTATTAATCGTTTAGAAAACAGAGCGTAATTTCCAGAATTATTACAATGTTATGAGTAATTGAAATTCTCGGAAAAAAAACACACTATAAATTATAAGAATCGACAATAGGACAAAGAAATGTTAATAGTGATTTATATTAAAAACTGATCGAAATATGTTAGGAATAAAAATTGTATTCGATGTTATGAGCTCAATAAATTAATATTAAAAAAATCAAATCTACAAAATAGCAGATAATAGCCTGCTATTTTGCAGATGCATTTAATTTACAAAATAGCCAAGGATTGTTATCCGTGTTTTGTGCAAAGAAATAAAAATATTTTTAAAAAATCAAGTACGATATTTATACATGATTTATAAATCGTTACATTTAATAAAGATCAATGAGTTAGAAGAAAAAACAAATTTTAATTCACAATGATGTGCTCAAGCTTTATAGGAATTAAATTGACAGCTTCAGTAAGGCTTGAGAAATTTATTTAATCACAAAAATGATTGAAAAATTGACAACAATTTGTTTAATCTGCTAAATAACTGTACAGCAGTTATCCTATTTACAGGTTATTTCATATCATAAAATTTAATTCATTACTATTTCATGTGGAAATTAGTTAACAAATGTTTCAGAAGACGAATGAAAAATGCGATAAAAAGCTATTTCTGGGGGACACACGCAGTAAAACCGCAAAAAAGCAACCTATTTAAAACGGAGAGGAAAGATGACCAATTAACACTACGGGAGCTCGAAATTGAAGTGCTAAAAAAGGGGGAAAGCATCTGTTATCTTTCTTCACTGAATGCCCGCATTCAAAGAAACTTTTCCGAGTTTGGGTTCCCGCAATCTAAAGGTTAATCAATTTCATAATCAAATTTTAAATAATCATATATAATACAGTGGGTTGGTTGATTAGAGTTTAATGGCAAAAGAGCCATATTTGGCTAAACTGTGCCATTCAAATGATAAAAATGAATATATTTAGAAACCTCGTAATAAAAGATCAATCGTAAAAATGACATAAAAACCAAGATATGGAGAACTTATAGCAAAATGATGACAAGATAAAAATTTTAAGACATTGTTAAAAATATTTAAAAAATCCAAAAGACAAAAATAGACGCAAAAAATTGAGAAAAAAAAATTCATTGTAATCTTTTGGCACAATATTTCTTGGTGTACTTGTCATGCACCAGGGTTCTACCTGTCTTAGAATGAAATGTTTTAAAATTAATCCAATGGGATGGGTTGCGTTTAAATTTTTCCTTTACAGTAGGATTACTGGTTGAAGTAGGGTTTTTAAAAACTGCTGTCGATTGTTCTTGCAGATCAACAGCAAGGAAGATTTCCTCACTAGTTTTGTCCGGGTCATAGTCTATTGTGTCTTCATCCATAGATTACCTGATATCAATGTCACTAGAATGAGTTTCCATCGATGTGTGCTCAGAAAAGGTTGTGGTAGCTGGCAAAGAACCAGTTTTACTTACAACTTTGGCTTGATTTGTCTCGTGTGTTGAAGCAAGTTTCTTTTCTCGTATGATGGAAGAAGGGGAAAACTGCGAAGATGAGGTTACCCAAAATTTGGATTTTTCTGCCATTGATTCCTTGCAGTTTTTATTACCGGACTTTAGGGTTTTCTTTTATTTCTTTTTCTTTGTCACTAACTGAAAATCAGTTAAATCCTGTGAAGCCGAGATAACATCACTGGCTGGAACGGACACATTTTCATTCTGAGTTATACGCAAGTTAGGTTAATTAAAGCTACTCTGTTTTTGGGGTATTGCAACTGATTTATGAATTCAACATACGTTAATCTAAATACTAATGTGCAAAATGGAAAAAGTATATATCAGTAGATTAAAATGTTATATTATTGAAATGAAAAATGTTTCAAATTTAATTAACACACTACTGCCATTTATTTTCTGAAATTGTGAGCTCTGAACAGAATCTCCATGTTTTTGGGCGATGAGAGGAGGGGTATTTGTTAACCAAATACATAAATTGTATCATCCCGCTTTATGCAAATCGTCACACAATTTTCCACAACATTGTGTTTTTGATCGCGTAATCGGAAGTCGTCGGATAGGCGGTGATTTCCGGATGTTTGATATTTAAAAGAAAGTTCAGACTTGGATGTATGGCAGTTAATAGAACTCTCTATCTAGAATGCCATCATGGCTTTAACTCTGAATAGAATGATCTCATAGCTTTAACTCAATTAATTGAATCCTTGGATAGTTAACACTTTCGACTTAAACTCTATTAATTTAATATTAAATCTGCTCGGAGTATATTATTTTTCCTCTTAGTTAAATTGTCTTTATGCATTATAAATTGAATTGATGAACATTTTTTTAAAAATAAAAAGTGATTTCTTTGGAAGGCATCATTATTTTTGTGTCACTTAATACACTGTGCAACTCCACTGCCACATAGTTGGGGCAAACAGGGGTTTTGGCTGTTCATGAGAAGCAGGAGGCAAACAGTGTGGCGACAGCTTCTCATGGAGAGCTCCCTCACTTGCCATCAAGGGAAATAAACCCAGTAGGAAGCCCAGTAAACCCCCAGGGAAAAATAAACCATAAAGGGAGGAAAGATCCCTAGGAAATCTCGGATTGGGATACCCGTAACCACCTAAAGAAGGAAAGCCCCTGAAGGGTATAATACAGTGGGAGATTTCAAGTCTAAAACACGTTAGCAAATAAGGTAAAAATGAATATCTCTAGGAGGAAATTAAAATTATACTCTTATTAATTTACGATATATCACAGCAATATATTACAGAAACACTAAGAGTTTTAAAAGAAAAATTTCAAGGAGGAAGGAGAGAAGCACTGATGATATTCTAAATTACTATTTAGTACAAACTTATGCTATTCCAAAACTTTAAATCAAAAACAAAATTATATTCAAAAATACTTCAAAAAGAAACTTCAAAAACACAGAAATCTTACTTCTTTTTGTATGTTGCTTGCAGCAGCAGCTTCTTTTCTTGTATCAAGATGCTTTACTGCAACTGCTTCATTTGTACTATTATTGATTACTAATTGTACCCTATGAAGATTTAAAAAGATTTTTAAAATAAACTTTATTGATTATATTGCTTTAAAATATATTTAAAATTAATATACATATAATGATACAAAAGATTTTTATAATATTTTAAATAACATAGAATCACATAAATAGCATAGTAATAAGTACATTATGATAATGTATCTTAATCATTTCTAAATTTTTAAAAAAAACCTTAAATGACATCAAAGGTTATAAAGCAGAATTTTAAAAGTGCAAAAAGCTAGTAAAATTATTCTGAGAAATTCTTCAAAATTAACAATAATAATTGATAATAGTGAATGAAATTATAACTATTTTGCTAATTAATAATTTACTTAATTTTTTCTTTCATAAATTAGATTATATTTTCTGTTTCAGAAATATACTGTATTTGACTGCAAATTAATTCTGCTATTAATGAAATTTTTCTATATAACTTATTAATCACTTGCATAGTAAATACAGATGAGCATTATGTTAGAATGTTTAAACAAATGATAATGTTTATCATCCTGATTAATTTTAATAAAATTCTTAAATTAACAAATAAAGTATAATCAGATTTTTCTATTAATCGTAAATCAATAATCAAGTATTTTTATACGTATCAATAATGCAGTATTATTTCTTTGTAAGAGCATGTAGTTGGAACTTTTGGAAAAATATTAGGCAAAAATTTGTCAAGTAAATTTGTTTCTACTGGCAAAAGCAATTTAGTTCTTTGCAAGAAAAGTAACGAATATTTTTCCAAGAATAAATTGTAAAAGGAATATATATAAAGTTGCCTAAAATGTACTTACTCTCCATATGCACCTTCACCTAATACTTGCACTACAGACCATCCTTCCACAAATTGCTTACCCATATGTAAACTAAAGACTAAAATAATTCTGAAAAAAACTAAATGCATTAAATGAAATAAATTTTACAAAATGTCATATTCTTCTGAAATATATATATATATATATACAGATTAATACTTTAATATATATATATATATATATATTAAAGTTAAACCATTTAAACTACCACCAACTTTAAACATATTAAACATTGTAGTATATGAAAATTAACATAAAAAAATATTTTTAATGATCAGAAATTGAAACATTTGCTGCCTTTCCAGAATCCTTTTTTTGATAAAGTGACACAATTGGAAAATATTTTTAATGAGCATACAAAATAACATAAAGGAAACCCAGCAGATCACGTTTTCGTAAATTATGTATAAATTTAAATGAGGTAATAATTATGAAACCATAAAGCAATGAAGTTACATCTCTTTTGTGGGCATGACAAAAGAAATTTTACCATTTCCATTATGTCAATGACTCTTAAAATCTATTTAATCACTTAGTGCAAATTATCGCTGATGAAATACAAAACAAAAATTAAATTTCAACTAAAAATAATAATAGCAAATGTTACATACTACAAATAAAAGCCATGTAAATTTCATAAACATCTATTATAATTTCTAATTCTAAAATTAATATGAACTTACCAGGTATTAAAACAATGATTTATAACTAAAAATGACTTAACGGTGGTAAGCAATACAAAATTTAATAATATATTTTGTTTTGTACCAGCATTTTCGCGCCATGAAATGTTTCTTCTTTATGAAGTTGCAAATTAAATATTATTCATAAATAATATATTCAATTTATCTGAAATCTCATAAAAAATTTATCATAAAAATAAATTGTTTGTCTTTTTATGAAATCAACATAGTATATCACAAGGAATTTTATTTATCAAGGTTCAAATTCAATGTCCTTTTGATATCGATAGAGAATAATGAATAATCGTAATCACAACATATTTAATTGCCTATTTCATTTGAGGGTACTGTTAGTCAGAGGATAGATTAGAGGATCAAGCCATGTTCCAATTACTGTCTGTAGATGGCGCTAGTAGTTCGTAGCCGACGCATCAGCTCTATAGGTGGGTTCACACGAGGCTAATAATTGCGTCGCAATAGAAGACCACGCCTACTATAGGATGATCACATGACCAATTCTGAAACAGGTTGGCATATTTCTGGAGGGTATTCCAGATCTCTTCATGAATCGTCTTTTGGCGCTCACTTTCATTTCAATTTCGCGCATAGCTCCGTGCTCTAGTCTCTGGAAGTATTTTGACCTCTCGACCTCGGTATACCGTCAACATGGCTGAACGAAGTATCCGAAGGAGACATTAATCTCGAAATCAAAAAGTTTTATTGAAAAAATCTCTTGGAGCTTAAAACCTCTGAAACGTGCGAAATTTTAAGGCCTAACAATAACACATATAAATGTTCGAAAATCGTAAAAACACCCACATTAAATGTTATTTATATTTTGACTTAAAATGCTTCATATTTTGGATACTATGTGTTTTGCTGTTAATTTATTTATAAACCCCTTTTATTATGAATGCTTTATTTACTAATGTGATTTTTTAAAAATTGATTTTAAAGCTTTACAAATCAATAGCTCTCGTTAGAAATAAAGAAGTATCATGAGGAAAAAAAGTATACACTCAATGTTATTGATATGCTGTTATAGAACCCTAAAAGAGATCCTAATCCTTTGTCGATATTTATTATATTTTTGCCAAAGTAATTAACACAACAAACAAACTCTATTTGTCTTATCAAATAAATATATTGATTTAAAACTTATTCTAGATGTTAATTCCTTTGCTTTTGTAAATATTTACTACAGCAAAATCTCCTTTTACCAACTGCATTTGTTTTAAAACTTTAAACAGTACCAAGAAATTTTTTTTTATTTTAAACAGGAAAGTGGCAAAAAGAAATTACACTAAATGGAACGTTTCCAAATCCTCCCTAGATTTAAAGTCATTATTACTACCCTTAACTTTTAAAGATTTCCTAGTAGTGTGGTGGGGGTGTTCGGGGGTTCTAATAAAGTATGTTTAGTGTAACAATTATTTATTAGGAAAAAAGGTAAGTCACACACAACACAAGAAGATAATTTTAACAAATTACACAAACACATAGAAAAGTTTGAGATGCGTCCATGCCCGTTGCTTGAGCTTTACTGATGTTTTAGAGGTTTGCGCTCATTAGTCTAGGTGGCGAAGCAGTTCCGGTTACAGTCAATAGTGGCTGCTACAATCTCCCCCTCTGTCTCTGATGACGTCCCGACGAAGAGACAGGACTAAAAGTATTGGGAGGTCTTTTGGCAGTCTGTGTTATCTGTTGTGGCTCATTGAGTTTCTGGGCAAGGTGATTTGATGTAGATGACTCGGGCACACAAGGAGGTTGTTGAGTAGTAATACGTGGTGGCACGACAGATTTTGGCGGTCTACCTCTTTTTCTAAGAGGGACAACTGGAGAAGTATCCACCTCTCTGAAGGGCGAAAGAGCAGATGTATGGTAGGTCGCTATCGGTTCGGATGGCTTATCAAGGCTGGCTATCACATATGAAGTAGGAGACTTCTGGGTGAGGATCAAGTATGGTCCGTCCCGTTTTGGAATAAATTTTGAAGTTTTTTTGTTTTTGGTGTTACTTATGGGGTGCAAAGTAACCCAAACTTTATCACCAGGAGAATAAAAAATTTGACGTCGGTTTTTGTCGTAGTATTTTTTTCGTTGATCTTGTTTTATTTCGATACGTTCTCGTATGTCATTTGTAATGTTTGCAAATCTTTTCAAATACGGTGCGATTTCTGGAACGAAATTATCGTTTTCGACAACAGTCCGAAAATCTTGAACTACATCGTCTACAGTTCTTAATTCTCTTCCGAATTGCAGGAAGGCAGGTGTATGTCCTGTAGTATCACAAACAGCTGAATTCATAGCAAAACGAATATACGGGAGTTTTTCTTCCCAACTATCGTGGTCGTTTCCCACAAGAATAGCCAATCGAGGTTTTAGATCACGATTTTTCCTTTCTACAGGATTAGCCTGAGGATGATAACCTGGAGTAAGGCACTGATCTATTTGAAGAACAAAACATATTTATTGGAGGACGGCGCTAATGAATTGTGGGCCATTATCACTTATAATACGTCTGGGAATACCATATCTTAGAAATACTTCTTCTATCAGTGTGACTGCACATTCTTTAGCAGTGGCTGATTCCAGAGCAAACAGTTCTATCCAGCGGCTTGCGCAATCTTCAATGATAAAGATCCATCGTTTACCAGTAGCGCCTTGGGGTAATGGTCCAAACAAATCAATTGAAAGTGTCTCAAATCTTTGAGATTGGATAGGTGTCCTTAAAAGTCCAGCAGGTTTCAAATTAGTAGACTTGTACCGAGCACATTCCGAGCATTTCTTCACATATGCAGCAATGGAAGACCGCATTCCTATCCAGTAATAGCGCTGGGCTATTCTATGATAAGTTCCATCTTCACCATAATGACCTGCAGTAGGTGCATCATGGTATTGTTTTAACACGTTTGAAATTTCATGAGATGGAACAACAAGTTGTGCCTCTTCTGTATCTGCATCAGGAACAAAGCGATAGAGGACTCCTTGGTTCATCAAATACCCTCTTCCGGTCCAGTTTACAAAATTTTCATCTTTAGGTGATGATTCAAAGCTTTCAATTATTGGACGCAAATTATCATCTTTCAATTGAGAATCACGCATTTCCTTTGAAGTTCTCGCAGGCATGTCTGCTATCACAATATTACAAATTTCATGAGAGGAAATTTCTTCTTCGCAAACTGGCCGTGAAAGCATATCTGCAATGACGTTTGTTTTTCCAGATACATATTGAACTTTCAAGTTGAACGATTGAATTTCTAAAGCCCATCGAGCAAGTCTTCCTGTTGGGGACTTAAGAGTCAAAAGCCATTTCAAAGGTTGGTGGTCAGATGCCACTGTTACTTCTGAGCCTTCTAAATAACCACGGAACTTTTTGAGGGCCCATACGACAGCCAGAGCTTCTCGTTCTGTAGTTGAATAGTTTCGCTCTGCTTGAGAAAGCAATCTGCTAGCATATTCAATAGGGTGTTCTTCAGAGCCTGAGCCTTGAAGTAAACAAGCACCAAGGGCATAATTACTAGCGTCTGTCCGAAGAACGTATGGCTTATTTCCATCAGCTTGCTTCAACACGGGAGGTGTTATGAGACAAGTTTTTAAGTTATCAAAGGCATTTTGCTGGGTGAAACCCCATTCCCATGAAGCTTTTTTCTTTGTAAGATCACTAAGAGGTCGTGATATTTCTGCAAAGTTAGGAATGTATCTGCGGAACCAGGAACATGTTTGAAGGAAGGATTGTACTTCTTTAACATTTTTGGGAGGTGGAATTTTCTGAATGGAGGAAACTTTTTCCTGATCAATTTCAATTCCTTCTTGTGTAATCCAAAATCCTAAATATTTGACACGAGATGAAGCGAAATGACATTTATCTCTATTTGCTTGCAATTTAAAAAGTAAGAGTCTTTCGAAAACAGCTTGTAAATCAGAGAGATGTTTCTCAAATGATTCTGACAAAATGATGATGTCATCGAGATATGTGAGGGTGAGAATATCATCAAGACCATTTCGGAAACGGTCCATTAACCTTTGAAAGGTTGCAGGGGCATTCCTTAAACCAAATGGCATTCGTAAGAACTTGTATGTTCCAAAGGGACACACAAATGCAGTTTTTTCTTGATCGTCTGGATGAACTTCAACTTGATGATATCCTGCTCGAAGATCGATAGTTGACATGAAAGGAGTAGGTTTTGCGTCATGCAGCAAATCATCCATTCGTGGAAGTGGGTAGGAATCAGGAATTGAAATGGAGTTCAGCTTTCTGTAATCGATGCACAGGCGCATTGTACCATTAGGTTTTGGTACCAATACCACAGGCGAAGCATATGGGGATTCACATTCTACGATAATTGGAGGAATGTCGATATTCATTTCACGAGCTAAAGTTTCAAGATCACACTTTTTGCCCTTTCCCAGAAAACTCATTTTTTAAAAGCCACTATTTCACTTTATCTTGTAAAAGTGATGCCAAATTTGTACACAGCATATAAATATATATATATTCTAACACACTGTTAATACATAAATCAGTTGAAAAAAAAGAATAAATATATGCTTAAATAAAATTGATGAGAATTTTTAGATTGCATTTATATACAATTGGAATTAGTTGAAATTTTTATATATTTTTAGAAATCTATGTTGAAAAGAACACAATCATAAATTGTTTCCATCTTATAATAAATTCACTTTATGACAAGAATACTTTCTGCATATAAGAGAGATACAAAAAAAAATCTAAATGGATATACTCTACTCAATACGATAACAAAATAGCAGCATCGAAAATGCATATTAATCATGTGAGTTCCAAGTTCAGCGCAAAGGAAAGCAATTGAAGAGAGTTATGTCTTATTCAGAAAATAGTATTGCTGAGTCAGACAGAAATTATGCACTGGCGTGAGTTCAAGGTTATAATCGAACTGCACTACGCTTACTTAAAATGATTCAATGATTATACATTATAAAATTGATTATTTTCTTTTCAAAAAGAATGAGAAATCTTTAAAAATATAACACTTTCATAAAATTTGTGTATGCTTATACTAAAATTATCAATTATACCAATTCTTTAAAATATGTTTAAGACACACAGCAATAAAACAATTCTATGTTTTTAAACACTGGTAACATATTAGTAACAAAATACTCATACATATTTTTCAAAATCAGCACTGAATGCTCCGAGATAAATTGTTATTTATAATTACACATTTTTTATAAGATTTATTATCAATTCAAATAAATCAATACTTCTTGCGACTTCGCAATTAAGGGTTTTTTTTGTAAGAACAAGGATTGTTCTACACAAGAAATTCCAACTTACCGAAATTATCCTTCGGATCAGGAATATGCAAGAGAATCAATTACCTACGGATGAGGTTTCCCTTAATCATTAACCTATGGATTAGGTATTCAAAGCGGTTCTTCCGTTGGATACGGA
The DNA here is from genome assembly GCA_026289955.1 of Argiope argentata. NCBI lineage: Eukaryota > Metazoa > Arthropoda > Arachnida > Araneae > Araneidae > Argiope > Argiope argentata. Next base: position 5,747,019 of record JAOUZG010053093.1, read on the forward strand.
GTGCTGAAAAAAATTGCGAGCAAAGTCCAAGCAACGGAATCGTTAAAATTAAATAAACCGGTTGGGCGCCAGTTGTGGTGGGGGTGTTCGGGGGTTCTAATAAAGTATGTTTAGTGTAACAATTATTTATTAGGAAAAAAGGTAAGTCACACACAACACAAGATAATTTTAACAAATTACACAAACACATAGAAAAGTTTGAGATGCGTCCATGCCCGTTGCTTGTAGAGGTGGGTCGTTCGCGAACGAACGGGTCAAAACGAACGGGTCATCTAAGTGAACGAACTGAGTCGGGTCGCCATTTTCTGGATTAGTCGTTCGTTCGCGAACGAGTGTGTGGATCCACACAGTCGTTCGCGAACGAGTGTGTGGATCCACACAGTCGGTCGCGAACGAGTGTGTGGATCCACACAGTCGGTCGTGAACGAGTGTGTGGATCCACACAGTCGGTCGCGAACGAGTGTGTGGACCTGGTTATTCCTGTTTACGAACGACTGTGGAGAACTTGCTAATTTCATGCCTGAACCTCCTAGAGATAAGATCTTTGTGGTTATGTCCGCAAAAGAATGGGAAAACAGGGGGCGGGGAGAGGAGGCAGATGTTTCAATGTCGCTTAGCAAAAGACTAGTAGTTGACCTTGGGTGATTACACGGCGTTTAGCTTTTTCATCACAACAAATTTTGGACACTCGTTTAGTAAAAAGGAAGTATTTTATGGGAGGTAGCGATAACATTTTTCAATTCCTGGAATCAGAAAGTGTGGGAATTTTCTTCTTCTTCTGGTGGATGGAGATGGAGGAGGGCATTGCCGTTTATTTATATTGGAGATTTCAGGAAGTTTTAATTGTAAAAGATTTTTATTGAAAAAATGTTGGAGTATATTACGACTTTTCTGTTATGATACCAAATTTTACCTTTTAATACTACTAATTAAAAAAACATTTCAGAAATACTTTATAATACAATATAGTCTTAAAATGAATCAATTCGAACATTTTATTTGTCTTTTTGTATTTTGCGTGCTCTTTTATTCGTAAATTTAAGATATTATAAAAAAATATAAAATAAATTTTATTTAAGTCACGTGCACTGCTGTCATGATAAATTATTTACTTATTTTTTAAAAGTTTATATATATACAATTTTTTTTCAAAGTAAATAAATAAATAAATATGTCACATCTATTATTGTATCATTGAATCCAATTATTTTTCAGCTGTAAAAATAGTTATAAATGAAAAAAAAAGAAAGAAAGAAAGGTGCTCATTCTCATTTGTTTAAAATTGCTTTTATGTTATTATTTATTTGCTTAAATATTCTTGTTTTGTTAAATTTTGAAACACTGCAATATACTATCTCGCTCTGGTTTTAAGAAAAAATTTATATTATATATATATATATGTATATATATATATATATACATATATATATATTGCAATTGACAAAAAAATTTGAACTCAAGATTTTAATGAATCTCCACGTTTCATTCATCCTTCAATTAGAAAACACATTTTCAGAAAATGTCTATGTTTGACAAAAATAATGCAAAAGCCTTTTGAGCTAGATGGATGAAATTTGGTATAAGATCTTAGCACCAAACTTATACATTTCAATCAAATTTTCTGTAACATCAGTGTAGAAGAAATCTGTCTATCTGACTGTTTTAAACGTAAGTTAGTATGGGAACTACAAAACGATAAAAGCTGGATAGTTAAAGTTTGGGTACACATACCTAGTATATATTTTATAAACATCTGTCAAATTTTCTGCCAAACTCGTCATAGAGTTTACGGCATGCCAGTCTGCACTTTCAGAAAGTTGACTTAATTTTTTTAGTATTAATAGTTTATATATATGTAAATATATATATTCATTTCTACGCTTTTTTCAAATCAAAATAGGCATAATTTTACAATAATCTGTGTATTTTGAACACAAAAATAAATTTTAAAATTTAATAAATAATTTTTAAGAATTATTTTAGTAAAAACTATGCATTTTTATAAAACTGAAAAAATACTTTAATTAGAAAGTACCCAGTTTACATATGCATACTTATACAAAGGTGCTTGTCCAAAAGTTGAGTTCAAAGTGAATCCTGTCCTTAATTCAATTTATACGACTATTGGCATATATTCCAGGAAGTAAAAATAAATAAAAGAGGAATAAATTGAAAAGATTCAAATGAAATGGTGCATATTTCAATGCATCATATCAGAACATAATTTCTCGAACGGTAAATCTACCCGTGCTCGTGATAGTTAAATAAAATTTTTATTCATTTTAATTGTTTCATTGAATTAGTCACTTTTTTATTTTAAGCACATGATCACTTTTTTATTTTAAAGCACATTAGAGCACATGATTACATTTTATATAATCATGTGCTCTAAGTTACATTTTTCTAGGTTTTATTTGCTGGAATAATTAACTTATTTTTTAAAAATCGGAGCTTTTGTAAATGCAATGGCAATACATTATTAAAAGCTGATTTTTTTGAGATGCTCGTGCAGATAATAAAATTTTTATTTTTCGACTATGGATTTTTGTTGACCCTAAGTACCTCATCTCAAAAACAACATCAGGTTCTGACATGATAAAAATATTACTAATGTTACTTAAAAATTATTGAATAATATTATAAATAATGATAAAATATCTCAAAAGTTAAAATAGTGCCAGTGGTGACTGAGCTTTATTTTTTATGGAATTATCTAAACGTAATAATAAAGCTACGTACTGACAAAATTTCATATTAAAATAATTACGTAAATAAAATAAATAAATAAAAGGAAAAATTTCATAATAAAATAAAAAGTAAAATTGGACCTAAAAAACGTTTTTAAAAAGCATTACAAACACCATTAAATAACACTGTAATCTCAGGCAGTAAAATAACTAATGTTTAAAATTACAAAACCTAGACAGTCATCCCGTCCTGCGAAAGGGGAATAGAATCATAAGAGTGTAAGCATTCCCCCCTTTTCTGTTTTATGTATAACATATTTCTCTGAAAGAACAATCTATTTAGCAAAATAACAACACATGCGTCGAGAAGAAAACACAATAATCATAATACAACCGGAAATTTCCGGATTGGCAAGTGACGTAATGAGTCAGCAAAGAAGCAACAAAGTCGTTCGTTCTCGAACGAAAGAGCCTAGTTTAATCGTTCGCGAACGAAAGAGTCTAGTTTAATCGTTCGCGAACGAAAGAGTCTAGTTTAATCGTTCGCGAACGAAAGAGTCCAGTTCATTCGTTCGCGAACGAAAGAGTTGATTCTTTCGTTCGATGAGTCTGAAAAGGTCGTTCGCGAACGACCTCAAACGAACGGGTCAAATTGGTGAACGAACGATTTTGAGTCGAATCTTTGAAATGAACGAGATTTCCCATCACTAGTTGCTTGAGCTTTACTGATGTTTTAGAGGTTTGCGCTCATTAGTCTAGGTGGCGCAGCAGTTCCGGTTACAGTCAATAGTGGCTGCTACAGTAGTATATATTTAGTAGTATTTTATATTATAGTATATATATTGTTATTAAACAACTACCTATATTTAAATAGATATTAAATAATTCAACTTTTACAAATTGAATTATTATATTTTAATAAAATTATATACTAAAATTAATATTATTATTATATTAAAATTAATATTATTAATATATTAAAATTAATATTATTTTATTATATTTTTCAAATAAAAATTATTATTTTATTATATTTTTCAAATAAAAATTAACATTATTTTTTATTTCAAATAGCCAATAAAACAAAATTCTGATATGAAACACACAAAAAATACATTAGAATTATAATTTTTTAAAATTCATTATTAAAAATTGTACAGTTCATGGCTGTAGCTGAAATGTCGTTTGTTGCTGGCATAGAACTTTGACCAGACTCTGTGATCATGTCTAATAATCTGTATTTAGTTATAATTTGTTGTATTTCTAACTGTGCTCATATTGCTGAGTCTGGCTTTAGTTTTTTTTTTTTTTTAATATATATTGAGTGCAATGGACCTTCCAAAGGCATCAATTTCATCATCTGACTCAACATTCAATCTGTTGGACCTCAAAACTAATTTACATCCCAGTAAAAATATATACATTATACCAAATAATAGGTGAACATATGGGTTGAATAACTTGAATGGGTTGATTGATTGTACAAGGTATCACTGCTACTTTTATAAATGTATTTAAGAAACAATTCAAAAGGAATATAACTAAATACCTGTATATAAAAACATTATCACTGTCATTGTATAAAAAGGGTTTAAAGAAAGAGTTGCACACTCAAAACCCTTCTCCTACTTTCATTAGCAAAATATAAATCCAGAATTATTGCAAATAACCAAATGTATAAAGCTCGCATTTCATAAAACTGTTTTATAAGAATAGAGAAGCATTAATTTATGAAAATTATTTGTCTTTCAAAATCTAAATATTTTAGTACAATTCAGTCCATCTCAAAACAGCTGTAAATAGTAACTTTAGCAAGCAATAAATATTTGATTTTTTGAAAGTTATATTAATTGACAAATGATAAAATGAGTATTAACAAGCAAATAAGAATCTCAAACAAATCTAGAAATATTGACTGAAGGGCCGTTTCATGCCTTACCACATCTGACTAAATATTTCAAATATATATTTTATAACAAAAATATTTTTAATAATATTCGAATATTTTTTCATAAAAATTAAACCCAAATGAAATTTACTTGATAAAGAAACAAATAGTTAAAATGAAAGGTAAAAAATATAAATTTAAAAAATGAAAATGTAACGGTGTAAATTAAAATGTTTAAAAATAATGAAAGCGTACAAAATGGCTTAAAAAAAACACGCTGTTTGGAGGTTCCGGTCCTTCGTACTTTTTACGCCAAACACATTTTGTTTTCCCGCCAAAAAATGTAATTTTTTTACGCCAATATCTACAAACGCATGCGCAAATAGAGAAAATGTCGGGACAATGGCAAATAATTGTCCCGTCGGGACAACCGTTTGCCATTGTCCCAAAAACGTTGTCTCAACTGTTCACACGGGGACAATAGCAGAGGACAACGATTGCGACGCAATTATTGGCCTCGTGTGAACCCACCTTATGAATCAAACCCGTCCTCAAGAGCTACTTCCCTCCCGAACTTCCAATGCTTTCTCTTTGGACTTTCAGTGCATGTTCCAGCGTTCTCCGGTTAACGAGTCTCTTGCATTGATACTGTGTGAAGTGTATTTGTCTATATATATACTGTTTATTTATAAAATAGAAGAAAAAAATTAAAAAAATGTCTATGCGTATATTAGTTGGTTGCAAAAGAGTTATTGATTATGCAGTTAGGGTAAATATATATATCATTTTTCCTCGCAGAATCTCATTGCATTTCATGATCATTTTCTTTATTTATCTTATCTTGATAATCAAAAATAGATTCGTATGTAATATATGTATATATTGGCTTCTATGACTTTTATGTATTTTTTAATGCATATATGTGTTAACTCAAAACATTCTATCCTAATAGCAACATAATTTTTAGATAGATGTTGTGCTACCAGGAAAGAGATTTTCTTGGTGAAACTCGTTATATAAAAACTTGTTTTATTGGAACTGTGTCATAAAATGCTTGTTAATTGTATTTTATGTTATTAAACTGTTTTTAGTTCTAATTTAATAAAAGATGTGAATTGTAAAGATTAATGTAAAATGTAATTAAAGTTTATAGTTAAAAGTTATCTTTGCTGCATAAAAGTTCATGTATGAGAATTAAGAGGTGGTTTTCATTTGCTTTTTAATTTAATTCTTTAATAATTTTATACCAAAAATTTATTAAATTCTGAAAATATTTCATCTTTTGTTGAAAGATGCAAAGTAAAATCAAAGAATGAACTTATGTTTATGCTCCAGATTGTTTGCATGTTTTATAAATATTCTTGAGTTTACTTGTTGTTTACCTATTGATAATTCAATTCTTTCATAATAATATCTTTATCTTTACCAGGTTTATTTTTTGAATATAAATTTATAATTTTAACTAAATGTGTGTATTTGTTCGTCATATATACATATTCTTAATGTTTATGTCAAAAAGGAGATTCTGGATTCCATTAATGGCTACCAGAAATTTTCCTTTTATTGCCAATTTGGTGTAGGCTGTATACGGGAGCTGAGCCCAACACTTTTACATTGAAAAAAATATTGCTGTTCTCATCTTACAAGCCATGCAGGATTTCTCTGTTATACATAGTCATCAGAACACATTCAACATAAATTTAAAAGATCTTACTAAAAATAATTTGTCATTATCATTTAATATTAATTTCATTCAATTTAATATAAAAAGAAATCATTTTCATTTGGATCCCAAGTCTCGTTTTTTTTTTTTTTAATCAGTGAAAGGATTAAGCCTAATATCGTCTTAAAAGTCCCAGTTAAGAATCACAACATTATAAAAAAACATGCATCATTGGTAACACAAAAATGGCACCGATAGGCCATATACAGGAGATGCTCCAAGTGTTGTTGTGGTTTCCAATCCCTAGTGAATCTTGCGGCAGCTACATCAGATCCATGATGCCATGAACCCAGCGAAGTTGAGCACCAGTAGTGGGCTTGCACAGACATCCATCAAAGCAAAACTCAAGCAATCCAGGATGCTGGCTTCAGATTGCATTTGCTGCACAATGTGAAGACCTCGCGGGCAGAGACGAATGTCATGTTTTTTCAGACGTCTACTTTTGAGTCTTGAGACTGCCGTTTGATCATTTCTGTCACCCCCCGAATTTTAACGCACCCCATGGGGTCTTCTTGCTAAGCCAGGGAGGGGTGACCTAGATTTGCCTGTCTTCTTTTTACTTTATAGAAGAAAAAAATTTTTATAAGTTAATGTATAGTCCCTATTGAGCAACTCAAAACAACCTCTTTTAGCCAAGCTGTCTGCAGCTTCATTACCTTGAATGTTAACATGAAGGGAATCTATAGAAAGTGCACTTCTCTACCCTTGACTAGATTTTTAAGATGGGTGATTATCTTTATGCCCACAAAGTTGCACACACTGCTCCAGTTCTGTAGATACTGAAATGAGCTCCAATATCACCAGATTTAGTGTTGTGGAGGATGGTCTTTAATCCTTCATTTTTGGTGATTAATTCACTTTGAATACTGGGTAGTTTTCTGGGTTCCATCGAGGAAGCTGGACTGAAAGACTTTGGATAAAGACACCACTTCCAGTGTTACTCAGTTTATCTTTACTGCCATCTGTGTAAATCAAAATTAATGGCTGACATCACTAGGAATGCCATCCATGACTTCTAAAGCCAACTGTCTTAAATAATCGGGAGCATCTGAGTTCTTGTTAAGTTAAAATCTGTATATGTGGGCTATTCCTGTTAAAAACACTTAAAAAATACAGTTCCAATAATAATTTTGTCATTTCATATAAATTTTCATTTTAAAATAAGGCTCTGCATGTATAGCCTTAATTTATCAGAGGCTTTAATTGAGTATTCCTCCCAAGGAATATCTGATAATTTCTAAAAATTTATTAAAAAACATAAACCTTTTTATCTCTTTAAAATCTCTCAAAAAGAAACACAGCCAAATAAAATTGGAAATCACCTTTATTATATAATGCAGAGATATTTTTTACAGTAATCCACAGGCTTTCAAGAATGTTTGTGTAGACAGCCAAAATTCCATTCATTTAATCTTCTGGCTGAACAAAATGCAAACTGGGGTTAACTTTTAAGTGTTCATAACTTGCCTTACCTAAATTATCATATACCTTCCAGTTATTACAACAAATTTCAACTCTCCTATCTTGGACAGCAATAAGAAACATATGACCAGATCCTCTTTCTACACCACCACAAACCCACTGAGCCTCAACTCTATGACCTCTATTTTATTTTCACTTACTGAATTTTAATTTGTCCACTTCTACAATTTTGCCCATGCCTTGAATCTTTTCTGGATTTTCATCCACATGCTCTAAAATTCATTCATTAATAAACTGTCTCCAATTTGACAAGGTACTGTTTCTGAAAAAGTATTGCTCATTAATTTTCCCAGTCCTTATTTCTATAAGAATCACGAAAGTGAGCAAAAATATCTGCTGCTGTTGAACCAAGAGCTGTACCTAAAACTTACCTGTTTCCCAGACATTTTTTATAACTCACCCCTAATGATACTGTTCTGATAAACAAAGTTACAACCATCTGAAACATCATTTCTTGTTCGCTCCTGCATTAAAACAGTGCAATCTTAATCAAACTTGATTCTTTCAACAAAAAAAAAAAAAAAAAAAAAAAAAAAAAAAAAAAAAAATTATCCCTGTCATGCATTAACTCTGTGACCAAATACTGGGTAGCAAATCTAAGATCTCCAAAAATGGGCCTCAGTTCATTGTTTGATGCCTTTGAAACCTTAAATCCAATTGTTTTATTTTACAACCCATTTTGAAATTTTTCAAAAATATCCTTAATTGATACATTAAAATATGCCATACCTGTAAGTAAAAATCGAAAAATAAATATTCAAGAATGAATATAATAGAAAAATACAGTTTGGCTATGTTGGAAATGGTGGGAGCTGACAGAAAAAGTGACTGATAAATTGGATAGAATAGTGTGAAATTTAAAATTAGAGATTAAAAGCTAAGAAATAAGGTTTAAGGAAGACTATGCCTGCCAATAGTGTCCGCCAGAAATTGTCATTTATCACCGGATTTCTTGCCAATTTGGCAAAGGCCATATGCTGGAAATGAGCCTTTATTTCAATGAACTTATTGTTCTATAATAAGAAAATATTAGGTTTATGTTGGTTTTTATTTTATCTATGTACTTTACCGTTAGCCAGGTGCAAGCAAAAATTGTAGAAGGTATTAAATAAAGTAGAATTTTACTTTATTTAATGATTTTTCTACATTATGGGCAATTTTTCACATGTGTCCAGCTAACAGAAAAGAACCTTTATCTACTTATTAAGGGTTTTTTTAAAGATAATTTAATTTTATGATCTTATGTTCATTTCTGTCTTTTTCTATTGCCATTAGTTAGTTTTTGTCAAATTGTGTTTAAAATTTCTAATGACCAAAATTGCTTTATGTTAGTTTAATCTTTTCAAAAGTTCTCAATGTGTGGGAAAGTAGATGAAATGTGCAAACTTTATGAACTTCTGTAACCTTTTGGTTCATAAGAGAAACTACATGACATTTCACATATCTAACATGGGTGGAATGCCTTTAAAAATTGGAATGAAGAGAGAAAATATGCAATCATAATAATAATGTAAGAGAAGAGAAAGAGCAGAAAAAAGTTTTATGTAATAAAATCTATTAGCATGTTTAGTTTTACAGAGTTATGTTTGTTAGTATAGTTATCAGTCTTTATTAAGGAGGTACAACAGAAGTCTTTTTTTTTTTTTTTGCATAATAGTTTAAATACTTTATTACAAAGACTTTTATGTATATGTATTTTATATTTATGAATAGAAAAGGGCATCAATACTTAATTTGAAATAACAGTATTATTTTTAAGGAAATTTATATGTGTGAAGAATTAATCAATTGGTTTATTATGAGTTCTGTGTACAATGAGTTTTGAGATCAAGGAAATAGCAAATTCATATTGATGAAGAGCAACTTGATTTCACTTAGGAGGGACAATATATTGATATCGCTGATGTCTTCTTTGTTAAATGCTAAAGATGCTTGTTTGTTATAACTATATGCACACTTTTAATAAGGATAGGAAAGTATGGCAGACTTTGATTAATGAAGTTATCATTAATTGTGAAAAGCAAGGCAAAATTTTTTCCTCTGTTGAATTTTCCTATTATTTGATTTATATTCATAAACATAGAATTTTTATTGATATTATATATTTATTGTAATATATTCTTCAATACCTTTTGTAATCTCTCCAGCGATCAAGAAGTGCACTGTGTTATGAATTTTCTATCATCATTACTTCAAGATCAAGAAAATAGCAAACACTAAAAATAAATCCCCTCCCCCCTGTTTTGTGTTAGAGCTATATGTTAAATTAATTGGTACATCTACTTCATCTTCTCTTATTGTCTATCACAGGTGAATCTCCAACTTATCTTTGTGTTTGAGCAAAAAATATTAAATTCTCCAGCGCAGCAATACATACCTGGTATTAAAAATTTATGTATTAAAATTTATTATGTTTCCCCATGAGTCATTTAACTTGGTATTTCTATTGAAACAACTGTATCTAAATTTATATTTAATGTATATGTCACTGTCATACTTTACAATTTGTATTTTTACGTATTAATTATTTGAACTATTAGTTATGTTGATGTAATTGGTAAACATAATTTAAATGTATCTCTTATTGAACATTTCAGATTCGGATTAAACCAGATAAAACTGGTGTTGTGACAGAAGGTGTAAAACATAGTTTAAATCCTTTTGATGAAATAGCTGTTGAAGAAGCTGTGCGTTTGAAAGAAAAGAAATTATGCAGTGAAATTATTGCAGTTTCTTGTGGGCCAACAACTTGCCAAGTATTTTTTTTTTTTACAAAATTACACTGTATTAGATTTAAATAATTTTTAACATTAATAAATAAAAATGTATAGATGTTGAATGTTAGGGTTTTTTTTAATACTATAAATGCAATTTTTTAATGTAAATTGTTAATTTTTCTTCCTGTTGTTTTGTTCCTCCATTTTAGACAATGTAGGCAACAATTCAATTTTAGAATTTTAGTAGGTAGTATCATTGAGAAGAGAGATTTTAATGAAGGAATGAAAAAATATTTTCTAAAATTTTGATTTTGATCACCTCTGCATATAACTACGGTGAGTATCTGTTTAGGCACTTCATAGACCAGTCCAGGAAAATGGGATCAAGAAATGGCAGAATATTTTAGAATAAAGTTACTAGTTTAAAATATCATCACACTCATGAATTATTTTTCTATTTATAATAGTTTTCATAGCATTTCTAGGAATTAATATATTTTCTTTAATAAACTGCTTTTGACTCATAGATCTTCCCTCCAAATATCTTTTTTAAAGCTTCAATAAACTTTTCATCTAACACACTCAAAGTATTTTAGAAATATTTGTATATACTGATTTAGAAATATCCTTTCCTGATTTATAAAGTATTTATTTGGTCCTACTCAATATAAAGAGTTGCCATGGCACTGGAAGAATAGAAAAAGCCTGGAAAATAGAAAAAAAATTAAAAATCATCTAATTAAAACAACAGGAAAATGCAGGGCAATTCAAAATTTTATGTAAAAGCACATAAAATATTGAAAATTTTGTGTCTTAGTTATTTTTTTTCCTATCTTAAAAATACTAATCTCTAAAGATTGAAAGAATAAAAGATTGCAGTTATCACTTCCAAAAAAAAAAAAAAAAAAAAAAAAAACTCTTGCCGATTGTATAATGCAAAAATTCACTTCACTTTTCTCACCCCTCCCTTTTATTTTCTGTATAGATCATTGCAGTTTCGATTTGTGAGAAAACAGTTTTTTTCTCATGGGATTTCGAAGGTGTAGCTATTGAGCATATATCAGACTTCTGCAAATGCATGAAAAAATAGAATACATTTCTTTGATGGGATTAGCAGCATTCAATCTGCGAAAAAAGTTCATTTATGTTTACTTTATTATACTTGAGTTTATTGAATAGTTGGCTAATTATTTGAACAATTGTGAGCCTGTCTGTTCCCTTAACTGTGAAACTATCAATGTACATTAGAAAATGTTTTTAAATCAATGAGCTGCTCAAAATCTGTATTGAACAGATGAAAAAAAAAAACAATCCTAATTTTTGCAAAAGGGGTTCGAGAATTTTTGCTTGCTTTACAAGAAGATAATAAGCCTAAATAATATGTTGAAACAGGCACTTACTAGCCATGCCAAAGGAGGAAAATATACACAACTGCATGCCTGTTCAAAAGAATCATCATTGATGCCAGACTTATTACCTTAAAGAAAGCATGCATCAAATTCAAAAACATCTGATTTAATGTGAGAAAATAAACTGATGTCTAATTTTTTAGCTCAAGAATAATAATTTAAAGCTGAATTTTAATGGGCATTAAAATTTGTTGCACCCCCTTTATCCCTTAAGTTCATTCAACTATATGTAGGAAAAGTTTTTGCATGCATTCACTGAAATAGAAATAGCTGGAAAAAGTAAGTTAGGCCATTCAAAAATATTGTGCCTTGTTTGTTATAGATTAGGTTCATTAGCACCATTAAACTGGTGGTTAAAAAATGTGCAGCAAATGATGCCCAAATGCTTGAATTGGCAAAAATAAATAAATAAATGATTTTTAAAATCTTTCATCATTTTTGTAAATAATTTGTAATATGATATATATTTTTAGATTTATTTCATCCAAGTCCTTAATTTTGTATACATACAATTGAGGAGCATTTGGTAATATATCCCTCCCATAATATATAAATTGTATCTTGCTGAATTCTAGATAATAAATAAAGATAATTCTATTTCTGTAATAACAATATAAACCTTCTTTTATTACATCTTTATGTTTGAATAATGTTATACTGTTGCTTCTCTTTACTTTTTCCACTCCCTAAAACCATATTCCATTATTACTAGTACATGAGTACTATTCCTGCATTTTCTCATATCCATGTTTGAGTAGCAACTGTTACATTGTTCTTTAAGACTGAATTATTTTTCAATGTATTAAAATGATATTCATGACTATTTAATTAGGCATAATGAAGTATCATATGTGTCTCCTTAAGTAGTTGACTTATTTCCATTGATTAAGCATAAAATTTTTATCAGGTTTTAATAAAATTTGGCTTGCTTTAGGAAACTTTACGAACAGCTCTTGCTATGGGAGCTGATAAAGGCATCCATATTGAAGTAGATGGAAAAGACTATGAGACATTGCAACCTCTTCATGTATCAAAGATTCTTGCTGCTTTAGCACAACAAGAAAAGGTTGATTTAATAATTTTGGGTAAACAGGTAAGTGTATGCTAGCAATAATTTGTTTTTTCTTTGCATAATTTGTTAATCTCTTTATTTGTCTCTCTTGTTACCATCAAGACTTAAATACCCAAGAGATTTCACCTTAAATATAATTGATATCTCACATAAACATTAGTTTTCTATTTTTATTTGAGTAATATTTTTAGAGAAGGAGTTTTCTTCAAAATTTGTGATTAATTTTTAATTTGTACTTTAAATTATTTCCGTTTATATAAAGTGGAAAAAGGTTAGAACATAATAATTACTAAAGATTATATTATGCATCTTCTTTTAGCTGCTTTGAAATTTTTTTATAAGAAAGCTTTTTTATGTAGAAATTTTCAACATTTCTTTCAGGCCATTGATGATGATGCTAATCAAACTGCACAAATGACTGCTGCGATTTTAGATTGGCCTCAGGTAAGCTGTCATTTTATCACTTAGCTCCCCCTTTCCCCCTTTGGAGTGCTCTTTTTAGATATGTTTAAATTCTTTTAAACAACTTTTGTTATCTCATGATATGCCTCAAACATATCATAGGGTAATGTAATAATTTGTGAAATAAGTTAGACTATAAATACAAAAGAAAATATCATATTGAGTGCATAATCCATAAAATATGAAGTAAAAACATAAAAGGAAAAATTTAAAATAACATGCTAGAGGGGGATGTATTGGAAAGTAATGAAGAGGTAGTAGATAATTTTTGATTAACATCATAAAATATTTCTTTATTAATATTATGTGTATGGATAGATTGAGTATCATTGATTGGGTATATCATGGTTGTCACATTAATGATAGAACCTTTAAAACTGGAAAACACAGGGAATTCAAAAATTGCCTTAAAATACAAAGAAATTCGAAAGTTTTGATGAAAAAAATACTGCGAATTTTGTTTCTTATTTTTCCCCTATCTAGAAATTGTTGGTCTTTAAAGATTACAAGAATAAAAGATCATATTCATAGCTTCCAAAGGCAAAATCATTCCATTCTTAATTTTTTTAATGTGGAAATTTTCCCCCTATTTATTCTTTTCTCATTTTTTTTTGTTTATGTTTATCTGTCTAGTTTCGATTTGCTAGGCAGTTGTGCTTTTCCTGTGAATTTCCCAAATGGCAACTAATAAGCATGTGTGAAACTTCTATAACTGCATGGCAGAAAAAGAAGAATATATTTCTCTAACAGGAACATTCAGACTGAAGAAACAATATAGTGATAATTAATCTACAATACTTGAGTTGGTTAAATGATTTGTTTATTATTTCAAAAACTCTGAGCTTATTTAAAGTATATTAGACTTTTAAAAAAAACTATAAGCTGCTAAAAATCCATATTTAATAAGAATTGGTTAAATAAAATAGCCGATCTGTATATCGTTCAGTTTAAGAAGGTCCACAAAATCCATTTATTGTGTACTAATTGCTTTGTAAAAAAATAAGCTTAAGAAATATGTTAAAACAGGCTCTGAAATCAATCCAAAAGAAGAAAACATACAAACCCATATTGCAATTCAAAAGAGTCGACATTGATGTTGAATAAAAGGAATACAGAAATGATGATATTTAAATCCAAAAATGGCTAATTGGATCACCGAAAATAAATCAATTTTGCACTTTTTAGTTCATGAAGAATTATTTACAGCTAAATTTTTATCACTAAAACTTGTTGCTTCACATATAGTCACTAAATATGCCACAGCTAAAAAGTGTGCACGAGGCCATACAAAAATGTCATCTTTTTTTGTTAAATATTAGTTTTATGGAACTGATGGTTGTAAATTTTACAAAAATTAATGCTCAAATACATGGATTGACATAAATGAATAAATTAAAAGAAAGTAATCTTGCTCTGTAAAGCCTTTTGTTAAATAATATTTTAAGGATTTGTATCATAATAAAAAAATTTCATTTTTTATTTTATCTAAGTCTTTATTTTTATACAGTTCACAGTTAAAGAGTGCAAGAGATCATATATTCCCTCTTAATATTATAAATTAGCATTCATCTTATAATAGGTTTTATTTCAAGTAACATTAAATTGTTCCATCTTTCCGTGTTTTTCCCACTCCTTAAAATCATATTGCATAATAATCAGCAGATGGATGCTATTTACGATTTTCTACGTACCTTAATTATATACAAAGGGAGAAAGCAGGAATTCCCCCCCCCCCAGATTTGAGTGGTTAGGAAAAATGATTTTAAAAAATCATAACCTTGTTTTGTGATGTTTGTATGATGATCTTTATTCATATTAAGATATTATTCGGGACAAACTTTCATTGATAGAAAAAATCAATAAACTAATTTATTGCTATCAGAAATTATATGTTATAAATATGAATTTTATTAATGAGAAATTGTATCATTGGCACTGCTAATTTTCCTAGAAAGGGGTAGATTTATGTTAAGGATGGTGACGCATTTCTACTATTCCAAGTTATCTCTTAATCATCTTAATAGATGCAAGTGTGTTAACATGTGTGGCATGATTCGGGAACAGTTAAGGATTTCCAACTGAACAGTTGTCTAGGGTTGCAGAACTGTCTTAGGGTACCTGCAGGTTAAATAAAGAAGAAGAAAAAATCTCATAGTCACCAAGTAATTAAATTTATAAAAATTATTGCAAACTCTACAAAGTATTATTGATTTGATTTTTATCTGTTTCATTAAATTGATTTGCTTATCAACTTATTTATAAATATCAAAAGCATGAAATTTGCATTCGTGAGTCAATGAAGTTATTCTATTAAAATTAAAGTAGAAAGTGTCATGATTCTATTTAAGCCCAAAACACCATTCTCTAACATAAAAAATTTTGATATCGTAGCATACTGTCCCAACTGAGTGAAGTGAATAGAATGGGGATTTTTCTGTGGAATTCTGTTTGGTGGTGTTAATTGCCAGTAAAACATTAGGAAGTAATAAGTCCCATTTTTCTAGATTTTTGTTTCAAGGTGGGCACAGTTATTCCATTGGCATGTTCAATGATACCATTAGCTTGTGGTGAATAGGGGGTGTCATTGATTGTGTGATTTCATATTTTTTGAAAAAATTGCTGAGTGTGGCGTGCAGTAAACACATTTCCTCTATCTGATATATACATACTTGCCCATATAGACCCATATAGAAAAACAATGTTGTTATAGGGAGCATTGGTCACTGTATATGCAGCGTGAGATGCAAATGGTGTTACAATCATGTAGCGTGTCGCATGATCAGTCTGGACAAACATGTTAGTGTTCCCAGCTTTGGTTTGAGGCAAACATATGATGTTATCAACAGACACAATTTCCCACGGTGTAGTTGGAATCAGCAATAGTTGCAATAAGCAATCAGCATTTGCAGTTCAGCGGTTAACAATGTGGCACTTGCGACAACTTTGAATATATGTTTTACAGCCTTTTCTCATCTTTGGCCACCAATAGTGTTTTTTTAGCAGCCATGTGTCTGACATCATCGTGGCAAGGAAAGAAAGGTTGTTTATGCATTGCCTTTGGAATCACTACTACAGATTTCAATTCATTGGCCTGTAATCATACAAGAGTATTGTTATTGATATTATAATTACATATGATTGATACTGTCTTTTTATTGGGGTTTTTTCTTTGAGCAAACAAAAAATATACTGGTAGAAGTCATCTCTCATTTGCTTTATGCAAATTTTTATTTCATAGCTTGCTGTAACTGTTAAACAAATAGGTAGAGTTGGAAAATGGGAAAGATGATCCGTGACAACATTTTGCTTTCCAGGTGGATGGACAGTTGCAAAATCAAATTAAGATAAGTGTACCAAATATTGGGCAAATTTGACATTGATTGCAGATTTCATTATGACATGTAGAGGTATAGTTATCTGTGATAAGTTCAAACTTCTGACCAAGAAGATAAAGGCAAATTTTTTCAGTGAATGCCCAGTGCACTGCATCTCATTTCAGTTCATTGCTGTGATAGTGTGTGTCAGTATCCTTAAAAGTTCATGATGCATATTCAATAACTTGACATTTTTGGTTCTAATCTTGAGTTTAAACTGTACCTAGTCCAGAATACGATGCGTCAGTTTCCACGAAAGTTGGAAAACCTTGTTTGAAATAAGCAGGAATGGGAAGGGATGTAATTTTAATTTTCTATTTCTCAAAGGCATATTGTTGATCCTCTGTTAAAACAACTGCAGCATTGCTGGTCTTTTTTTAAATCCTTTGAGGGAGTTTGTATTTGGTTCCTCGATTACAGCAAATTTGAGAATATGCTTTCTGAATTGATTGTCAAATCCAAGAAAGCTTCAGAATTTTTGAATTGATTTGAGAGCTGAATAATGTTCATCTGATTCAGTACGATCTGGATATGGGTGTTTGCCATCTTCAGAAAGATTTGTAGCAAAAATTGAAATTTCTGATACTGCAAGTTGGGATTTTTCTGGTGTTAGCTTTGCAAGTTGCTTTTAAGGTTTTGTAAAACACTTTTAAATGGTAACTGAAGTCATCATGTGAAGTTGAAATTTCATCAATGTATGTGTTTACATTTTGCGGAGCTAGATGGTTGTAAGCTAATAGAATCACTCTTGTCATTGCAGATGGGCCATTGATGATATCAAAAAGCATACACTGAAATTCAAAATGTTCATTGGTTGTGACAAAGTCAGTTTTGTAGATGTCCATCTCTCCTATGCAAATTATATTAAATGCAGATTTAATATCCATTTTAGAAATGTATCACTTTCCTGCGATGCATTTAATCACATCCTCCATCTGATCGATTGGGTGAAGATCAATTTTGGTGATGGAATTCATGATGCGTGAAATATCCACAACAGCACATCTTCGTGTGCTTTCGTGAAAAGGCTGATCTACAATGAAAGCAGGGGCAGCATAAGGCGAGTTGGAAGGGCAACAAATTCCTTGATTTAACCATTTCTGAATTTGAGTATTTAGGAACTGACGATCAGGTTCTGAAAGTCAACATGGTCTACATCTATGGGATTTATCTTGTAATTCTATTTCGAATTCTAAATATGGACATAATCGAATGTTGTCATCATTAGAATAAAATACATCAGCAAATTTTGCAATTACTGCATCAAGTTAGGTTTGTTGCTTTACAGAAAGTTTCTTAGATTTAAGGATGAGTGGTTTTTGAGAGGAAGTGAATTTGATATTTTTGGCAAAACAACATAGTCCAGAGTCAGCAATGAAAGTTTCTTAGAAGTGAGGCAGTTCATGCTGCATTTTGCTTGAAGGATACATTCGTACAAGTAAGGCGAGAATGGTATAGAGATGTGTAATGATCCAATTGAGTCATAAGTGTACCTAGCTTGGACTTGTTGCTGCCAATCAAACCCTAAAATTAATGGAAATGAAAGTTGAGAGCAAATTCCAACTTTAGGCATCCTATGTTCACTAGTACCAATATTAATGTTCAAAGAAATTCAACTGGTTGGTTTATTTCATGGTTGACCACTTGAAACTGTCTGTCTGTCCATGGGTGAATAATGACATCAGCCAGAACATAGGATTTTTGAATAACTGTGATGTCAGCACAGGGATCACAGAGGGCTTAGATTTCAGTATCATTATTAATAATGACAGGTATTAATGCACACTTATTTGTATGTTTTAATACAATTTATAGAATTACTATTACTAGCATTTATGGGCATAGATCTTCAATTTCTCGACTTATGGTGGGAGTCAGAAAAATATGAACTATTATCGCTGTGTGGTGTGTTATGATGGGAAATAGTTGAGCTGTTAGTAGACAAAAGTGGAATATTTCTGTGGTTGTCTTGAGTTTGTCGTGTTATATTTCTTTGTGGGGCTATAGGTTATCCTTGTTCAAGTGGCGGTAAACTGCACATAAATGAAGCATGGCTTTTGTCTCCACATCGGCAACAAGTAATATTTCGAACATCATCAGTTGCTGGATTAAATTTACAACAATGCTCATTATGTGTATTAAAAGATCTAGATTGATTTTGGAAATTGTATTTTTCTCTTGTTTTGTACTTTGAATTGCATCAAGTACTGTTGCTTCATCAATTAATTCTTTAATTGTGATAGAATTCTTAGTATCTAAGGCAATCTGCCACTTTTCATCTGTAATGCCACCAATGATCATAGAAATACAATCAGGTTGTGGAATGGTAAGAGAAGCTTTTTCTAGACGAGCATCTTTTGCATAAATATAATCAACTAACTTCTTGCTGTGTTTCAATTTTTGATCACTTTTGGTGAGCAAAAATTTCTTGCATTGTGATGTGTCTTCTAAACCTTAATGCGAGAGCAGTTTTCCATGCAGTACAGTCATTATAAATTTTTTCCTTTTGTTAATTGCCAATTTTTTGCTGAAGAAAGGCGTGAAATAGCATTTGTTAATTTTAGTTCGTTTGACCAGTTTGATAATATGGAAATTCTATCAACCTCTTTAAGCCATTCAAGAGCATTGTCAATGGCATCTTCTTGAAATATTTTAATTGAATTTGTTGTATCATTTGGGGACGTGATTTGAATAACATTTGATGTGTTTAAATGTTTATCTAACAATAAATTTTTGTCTCCATCAACGTAGCAAAAATTGCAGAAATATTTGGATCAATTTGAGAAGGTGGGGATGTAGGAGGACGCTAGGGATAAGAATAATTACTTAATAGTTCTACTTCTTCTCATAACGCTTCAATTTCATTCAACAATTCTGTTTTTTCAGGACTGATTTCATTGAAAATTTCATTATCATTTTTCAGTTGCATACGAAAAATATTTAATTCATCCATAGTTCCATTTTTATTTCTTTTAATATTATCCTCAATAATGTGCAAAATTAAATCATTTTTATTTCCAATGGTTAAAAGTTTTCTCAAACGTAAATCCCTTTTCAACTCAGCGACTGTTAAATGACTCAGTGATTGTGCTTTGGAAGAATTCAAAATAATTCTGTTTGTTGACATATTTTTTTTATATTTTTGGTGAAAAAGAAAAATCACAGCTATTCTTGGCACGAAGTGTGATCAAGCCATATATGCTTGGTGATGATTTTGGGGGGGGGGGGGCAAAAGAGAAATAGAACTTTATTCCAATAAAATGTTAATTTTTTACAAATTCTACAAAAAATAATAATGTTTTCATCAAAATAAAACTACCAGAGCAAGGCATAGGCA
This sequence comes from Argiope argentata, assembly GCA_026289955.1. NCBI lineage: Eukaryota > Metazoa > Arthropoda > Arachnida > Araneae > Araneidae > Argiope > Argiope argentata. The sequence continues at coordinate 5,767,170 of JAOUZG010053093.1, forward strand.
TATGATGATGATACTTGATATTTCTTTGTAATCAAATCCACTAGAATCTCAGGTAACTTCAACTGAAGCTTTCAACTAAAGTTGTTTCGTTTCTTCGTAGCTTGCAACTTTTGAAGCTTCTGAGTTTTAGGTTCTTTTTGAAAAAAATTCAACTGTGCCATGTAAGAGGTGGATCAATTGTCTGTGGATTATTTTAAGTATTAAAAGGCACATTAGAAAAATAAACATTTAATTAATATTAAGGATGAAAACATTTCACATGTGATATGGAATAAAAGTAGCAAACTCCATCATAACAAAACTACTGTTGCCACTCAGCATCAATTAATACAGAAATAATAAAACAAAGCATAAATGAGAACCTTACATACAATAGACCTGCTAATAAACATATTTCCTAAGCAGAAAAAAATATGGGAAAATCTATGAGATATTCAAACTCAATTGAATGTGCTTACTGTTTATGATTTAAATTATTTTGTGTTTAAAAAAAGTACTCATGCTTTTAACTATTTTTTAAATGATATATAAATAAAGTACTAACATAAAACCCTGTATGCTAAAAAGTAATTATGGGGGAAATATTCATTCTGCAATGTATCAAATGTATAAAAAATTAAAGTATTCGCAATATGGTGAACATTTTGGTTCTTTATATATAAGCTAGCTTGTATGAACCAATCAAAATTCTTATTGAAAGAGCATAGTAAAGGATATACAGCAAAAAGTTTGCACATGCTCTTGAGCTACAAAGAAAAAGTTTAGAATGTTCCTCTGAAAGTATAAAAACTTATTCTTGAAAAACCATTATCCTGATTTTTTTTCCAGCTAGCTACTAATGCATATGGTTAAAAAAAAATTAGTAGTATCTTTTGAAGAATTTCTGAAGCAATATATTATTCTTTTATTGAAGAACTCTTTGCATCTAATTTCAAACTTGTTCAAAGTATTGAATTCAGTGATGTGATCAAAGATTTTTTATTTTATTTTAAAGGCATATTGAGCTAAGCTTTAAAATTATTCTCTATTGTACTTCAATATTAATTAACCATTTAAATTATTATTATATTTCAACTGGCAGATCCTTTAAAACAATTTTTAGTTCTGTATTTGTTTGAAGCTAATTATTAATATATTGTTATGATTATAGCTTTTTTATATTTAAAGAAATTATCTAATTGTTATAGCTCATTTTCAAGGAATTTATTACTTTAGTCATTTTTCCATGATAAAATTAAGAATGAATAAATAAAACATGTGTTATCTTAATTTTACTATGTTAAAATATTATCTAAAATCTAACTTTTGATTAATTAAAAAACGTGTTGCAATATGAAATTAAATTGACCAGTTTATTGTAGGGAAAGAGCACCATTAATGTGCCTTGCCTAAATCTGCTACTATTTGATGGTAGAAAACATTTGGATAACCTCTTGATTTATACAAAGTGATTCTTTTAATGTAAACTAGCTTTTACTTGTGACTTTGTATGCATGGAAAAGCTTACAACTAACCTAAAAAAGATTTATTTGCAACAAGTACCTGAAATAAAGTAAAACTGTGAACGAAGTCTGTATTCTTTAAAATAAAGTCAAGTCTATTATATTTTTTGATTGAGATTGCTATAACAGTATTATAAACTTTAACTTTGTAAACTTTTAATTAAAATGAAAACACAGTTGTCAACAGTTACAATGCATTGCAAATGCAGGAATTTTCAATGCCAATTGGAGCAATGCAGAATAGATTTTAAAAATTTTAATTTCGTTTATTCTGTTTTAGTGTAGTTAGAAAGTACTTCAAAATGAATCCAAAAAATCAATTAACAATGATTAATTTTAAATACATCAAACGCTAAGAAAATAAACAGAATCATTTGAAATAATTGGTTGGAAACATGTTAAGCATAGCCTCATTAGCGTGGGAATAAAACAAACTGAAGTCTATAGGGAAATGAAGAGTTTTGGCAAGAAAGTAAGAAAAGTGTATTTTTAATGTTTTCATCACAATTTTCCCGTTTTTTTCTTTCTATAAAAACCTTCCTCGTGTCCTAACAAAAATATATTTTTTTTAAAAATTAGTTGAATTGGTCTAGCTGTTTTCGAGTTTTGCACTTAGCAACACATTTGACAATCTATTTTTATTTTTATACATAATGTATATAGTTTTATGTAATCTTGTAATAAAGATAATTGAAAAAGTAATTTTTACAATGCTGAAACAGATATGCAACAAGGACAGTAACAAATTAATGGTCCGAGTTCTGCTATTAAAAGATTTTGTTCTCAAATTTAAATCAGATCATCAGATTAACTTCTGTGTGCAAAGAATAAAGATTATATATTTAAAAATTCATTAATTTTTTTCAAATACATTGTTTTTCTGAATTTATGAAATTATTTGTTTTTAGTTGTACTTTTGTAATATTAAAATTTTCATTATAGGCTACATTTGCATCCAAAATTGAAAGAGAAAATGGTAACTTAAAAGTGACTCGAGAAATAGATGGTGGATTAGAAAATATTTCTGTGAAACTGCCAGCTGTTGTAAGTGCAGATTTGCGACTAAATGAACCAAGATATGCTACTTTGCCTAATATTATGGTAAATACATTGTTTTATAATTATTTTTAACTTTTAAATTTCATTTTCAGGTCTAAGTTTTTTGCAAATAATTGTTTTTTAGTTTAATTTTTATATAAATATTTTATTTATTAGCTACCATTATAAAAATATTTAAATGTTTTGCAGAAAGCTAAGAAAAAACCCATCACTGTGAAGAAGCCTTCTGATTTAGGTGTTGATGTTTCATCTCGAATTGAAGTGATAAGTGTAGAAGATCCACCCACTCGAGAAGCTGGTGCCAAAGTAGAATCTGTTGATGAATTACTTGAAAAATTAAAGGCTCTCGGAAGAATATGATTTAATCATAGGTATCTATACAAATTGGAAAGTTTATTCAATAAATAATAAGCCAGATTACAATATTAATGAAATATGGTAGAATTAATCAATAGCTTTAAGAAAAGAATCTTATTGGAAGAAAACTTGAAATAACACTTAGTTGATTGAATTAGAAGAGCAATAAGTCATGCTTATCATCCCTAATCAGTTTTTACATTTTTAATGGAATGATACATAGTTACATAAGTTTGATGAAATTTGATTTTTAGGGCCTTTAAAACTAATTTTATAAAACAAAACACTGAAATTCCCTTTTTTATTTATAAAATTGCACAAATTGATGTAGTAGGCTTAAGAAGTATATAAAAATACTGAATATATTTTGAAATATTAATATTTTAGTTTCTAATTATTCAAATAGCAAAAATAATTACTTCATAGTCTTATAACACATAATTTAGTACTCGGCATATTTGAATAAAACTGCAGCAGATGATTTTCCTGTTTTTTAAATATATATATATATATATATATATATATATTGCAACTTTGTATCCAATTCTTACTTGTAAAGATGCTTGTATATTGGTTTTCTGTAGATCAGACCATTTTGCACTTTCTTAATCTATTCCCAGACTCTTAAAAACATGACAAAGCAGGTTTTATTAAAAAATAAATGTTGAGCTCCTTGCTACAACAATCATATCCAGTAGTACATAGTATAACAGAAATAAATATAAACACACCAATTCAAGCAAATGTAATCTACCATATTATCCAGACTTTTCACAGTGTTTGTGAGTTTCAAGAAGTTTCAGAAAGACAATGGTTTCTATCAAGTTAGTTATGTTAATGGTTTCTATTAAGTTAGAATCTCAACATCTTAACAGTTATAATTAAAATATTTATGGAGTAATAAATCTTTAGACTTCCACATTTTCTGGCTCATTATTTTTGGAATGCTCAATTTTTTTAAATCTGAAATTTTGTAATTTTAATACAGTTTGTAAAAGTAATTTCTTTCTATGTTTCAGGATTGTGGAGTGCAGACTACTTTACTAAAAATTAATAAATGTGAAATGCAAGTTTTGTACAAAGATTTATAAATATAATTATTTTCGAATGAATTAGTAGAATTTTTTTAATAAAATGTTTCATTTTGACAATTTGTTTTATTTTATACTCAAGAAACGTATTTGATAAAAAAAAGAATAATTATTTCATTTAATTTTTCTTATAATGTATCATTATTCATGGTGACCTGTTCAAATCTGTTTGAATCCTATTTCACTTTAGTTGTTTTTAATCTTAATTTGAATCCACTTTTCATCTTTTATATATGAATACTCATCTGTATAAGTATTATGATGGATCTAAGTGGTGTTCTTAAGCTTGATCTCCATTTTAAAAAAACTTGCATTTGGATGAAAATATTTAAAATTAAATCAAATGTGTTTAATATTCCAGATATGTCCTTAAAAGTTGATAAGATTTTTTAATATTTTATGGCATGGCACACATGCAAAGTGAGTGATGATTGCCACACAATTACTTTGACTTGTACCCAGAAGAAGAAAAAAAAAAATGCAAGGGAGTTAGAAGCTAATATATAGGCCCTGCCATTCCAAACCACTTGTTGCCAAATTTATTATCTACTGCTTCCCATACATGCAAAGTAAAATGAGTTGGTGCTCCATCTTGCTTTTAGTAGGCAGAACCTTTTTCTGTCTCATTAACCAAGGGTAAATATTCTCTGCTAAATTTCACAGTAACCATCAACATGTTTAGAATTTTCTACTAATATGGCTATAAATTGGGTATGCACAAGACCAGACACTCACTTTCGTTAAATCATCTTCATATTCCGCAAACTCATGAAGCAGTTGTGAACCCTGAATTCAACAATTGTGTTGATTCACAGTACTGCTTATATAAAAGGTGACCTCATCAGCAAAAATCACATTTAAAAAAAATCATTAATATCTATCATGACTAAGCATATTCTTGTCTCTATTTTTATCTGTTGGTTTGATTTCATGTACAAGTTGTACCTTGTAATCTGTTATGTGCACTATCTTATGAACAGTTGATTTAGATCTGCCTAACTGAAATTGCATCATCTCTAAGATTTTTTTACATTTCATTGACATGAAATACATTCTCTTCAGATGCTGTTGGCTTACCAGATGTTTTTCATTTTAACACACTTCCATTTCTTTAAACGCACATAGCCATTGACACATGGTTTTGTCCATAGATTTATTACAACCATACTCATGCTGAAAGTTCTGCTGTATAGTTGTAACAGACCCCAGTTTTTTTAAGCCAGACAACATACCAAGCCTTTGTTGTAGTGTTGCCATTTCTCGATTCTACATAGTGTTGAAAATTTGATGAGCTACTGATTTCTTTAATAGTAATGGATCTAATCAAACTCATACCATTAACTTTATGATTGTTTTTAAACCCCAGAGTTCTTTTTTTGGACACCCTGTATTCCTTATGTACCTTATAATAATTACTAATGTAACATTAGATTGTTTAATGTAGTTTCCAAGTTATTGACCTGGACACGATGTTTCTTCCATAATGCCTTGTGCTGTTTTATTCATACTATTGTAATAATGTGAATTAGCCAATATTGTTATTATTGACCAATTTTTAGTCTAAGTGTTCGTACAGAGAGTTATCCATTAATGTCATTCTCTGCTGCAATGTTTACCTACTCAAGGGCAATCAGTCGTCTTTAAATAAGTGTTTGTCTTATCTTTTTTCTCTCTGGCAATCGTTTGCTAGGAACTTACATGAACTCTTCTCTTTTTTTATTTTTCTGATTTGAAAACGACTCAAAAAAGTTGATTGGGAAAAAACTATTAAATTGTGTAGAATTGCAATCACAGCATTTTCATTCTGGGAGAGTTAAGCTGAAATTTGGTTTTATTTATGAATTTCAGTCGGCACAAACTACGACTAGACCAAGATTGGTTTCAATTTCCTTTTTCCAATCAATTGTTTTTGCATGCTTTTTACTAAGCACATACATATCAAGTTAAAAGTTTGGCACATTAAGCTCTGCATAAACTCAGTCAAAATTTTATTTTGACTAAGTGACAATATTTTGCAATTTAGGCCATCAAAGGTATATTTAATGTCTTCAAATAAATGCCAAACTAAATTTTTAAAGCCATAAATTAATTTTTTTATGTTATTTGCTGTGGAATCTAAAATCAGCTATCATTTGATTAAAATTGATATATATATATATATATATAATTTAACATTTCAACAGTATTGTGTTTAGGTTAGATAAATCTAAGAATATCAAATATTTGCAGTTTAAAATAGATACAGTAAATTCAAAATTTGTTTCTGTTCAATGTAATAATCTTTATTGAGAAAAAGATTCACTCGAGCCTTTGTGCTAGATTATCTCTGCAGATGGATTTTGTTTGTGTATGCATCAAAACCTTGCAATTTTGAAAATCATTTACAAAAAATTATAAGATTAGCAAGGGTACTTAATAAAATTATTTATTCATTAGGGAAAAAGTATTAATGCCATAATTAATCAACTGAAATATGATAATGTAGGCTTAGATGAGTATAAAAGCACCAATGGATACAAAATTGCATGGCTATATTTATATTAGTCATTGAAATTTCTGTAAAACTGACATGTACTTATAACAACTACATTTCCATTTCAAATTAATACTATTTAATGAAAACATGGAGTTAATTTTGAAAAAACATAAGCTATACTAGAAAAATTCTCAAAAAATTATGTAAGAGTGCTAAAAATGACACACTAAAACAGCAAAATCAATGGCTATAGACACCCTCTAGAATATTTTAAGTAATGAGTGAATGGCAATTCACAACCATATTTATTTTGTGGTTTCTTTTAAATGAACTAAATTATCGAGAAATTAAAAACATGGAAAAAGGGAACTACCTTTAATCTTCTATCAATGAAAAATTATAAAGAAGTTACACAGTGTGTTTGATAATAACTTAATTAATTCAGTATATATTTGATGTGTTAATTATATGAATTCCAATAAAAATAGGAAATTTTGCCTATAAATGTACATAATTGGAACAATTTGTAGTTTGTAAAAAGATCAATTATGAAGCTTTAATAAATTAAAATTTAAAATTTACAGAGTTTTGCTTGATTATGAGTATCCAGTATCTGCTTAGCACAAGTTGAATTTAGATAAGAATTTTTAACTGTTATCTAATTTGAAATTGAATGTTACTTACTGTTAAGAGAAAACCAAGATTTAGAAAAACTGTGAAGCTACAGAATGATAATGATAACACAAAATGAAATTTAAAAAAAAGGGGACTTTATAAAACAAATGTGATTACAAATTCATCATGATAATAAATTACAGGTGAAAGGTAAAGTTTATAAACTATTTGAAATAAAATTGAATCAAAATTTACATATACTTCCCAACCCACAAATCACAAAGCTTTAGGATGAATACATGATGTACTATCACAGACGATTTTTTTATAGTTACTTTTGATAGTTACATATAAAATAAATGTTCTGTAAAAGTACATTTTTTTTAGCCACATATGCACTAATCAACCAGTATAAATGCCAGTACCTCTGTACTTTGTACTAAGTGATAATTTTATAATATGCAATCAATCAATAAGCTTGTTTCAAGAGCTAATTAATGATCATAACTTTTAATAGCATTGTATATTAGATACAGAATTAAACATACTTTAATTTCATAAAATCTGGTATCTTACAACATTATTTATGAAAACATTTTCTGCAGATTAATGGTATAAAACAAAATGCTATAAAATAAATTTCAAAAAAGAAAGAATTTAAAAAATCATTTGAATATAGTTCACTTGTTGAACTGCAATTAAAAATTAAAAAAAATGCAAGGTAAAATATAAAAGATGAATACTGACCAGAAAATCTAAATAGGTAAAATAATTGTCACATGCAGTTAATTTTTGTTGTCATGATTGCAATAACATTAGTTAAAAAAATTTACATAAAATTATAATCAATGAAAAGGAAATTTTGTTTACAGTTTGAATTAATTTATGTTATTTTAATCCCGCGTAAGATTAAAATAATTTTATAAATATTACTCAATATACAAGGGAGATTAAGCAGGGGGAAAAAAGATTGGCATAAAACCGCTATGATTAACAATTAGCATTAAATTGCAATGTTAACTTTAAAATAAAAACATTAATTTGTAAAAATAAAATGAGATAATTTGAATAAGTACTTGTAGCAATGTTTGACATGCCAATTATAATGCACAAACATATATATATATATACATACACACAAAAATTCTTCTGTGTTACACATCATTGCTATGCTGACAAAGGTACTATAGCATATTCAACAGATTGTAGTGGCTTAAAGGTTTGCTGGTGATGGGTAACCAGAACCGTTCTCTCCACAAAATTCATCCAAAGCTATGTGATTTGTGGCAAATTCCTAGCAACCAACCAAAGGCCGGGTGTTGAAAATAATAGAAGCTCGGTCATTAATGAAATACACAGAAACAATGGAAAGGAAAAATATCACAAATCCAGTAACTAGAGTGCAAGCTTCTTGAGTTTTACCAGGCTGTACAAATATGCGGGCTGTTGTTTCTAGCCATACACTCTCTGTCCAAGTAGAATAGTCAGTAGATTTCCATTCTAAAATTTAAAATAAAACTTT
>JAOUZG010053093.1:5775891-5799965 GCA_026289955.1 Argiope argentata
ATGTTAATAAACATGGCATAGAAGTTGTGCTTATTACCTTTTGTTGAATAATAACAAATCATTATACAAATTTCAGACTTGTTGAACATTTATACAAGCATTGAATTTAATGCTTTGCTTAGTAAATTAATAAATCTTCAAAGCATTAAATATTTCTGATAATAATTTCTCATGTCAGCAAAAGGCACATTCAATAAGAAAATATATAAAAGAAATCAAGAAAGAGGTTTCAAATAAGATTTAAATATAATCTTTGTATTATTTACTTAAAATCTGAAGAAGAAAAAAATTGAAATCTGGGTGGGGGGATCCATAATTTTACTGTACATATATGCAATATAAGAAGAAATGTTAAAATAGCACTTTTACAAATTATAATGGAATAACAATATTCTACAGTTTTAAATAATAGGGGGGGGGAAGGATTTAACAAATGTGGATTTAAACAATGTTGTTTTTAAAACAGTAAAAATTTTTGGACATGCACATATCAAACACTTAACTTTAAAAGCCCCTTCTTCTTGCCAGTTTTAATATTCCAATATTGGTTTTTTTTTTTTTTTTAAGGATCATTCAATCTAACAAAAAATAAGTATTTAATATTTTTTCTCCTTTGATTATACTTCTTTTGACAATGTTTTCCTTCGACTGCTTAAGAAAAATGAAAAGATAAAATTGATATAAAATGACATAAGAAAGGCCCCATTATTTCAGCTACTTGAATATTTTAAAGAAATGGTTGAAAAATATTAATATCTGACAAGCTAATTATAATCAAAATCTATTTATATTGAAAACTATTTATATTTTATCATTCATAGAAGATCCAGGAAAAATACTTTATATATGTATTTCTTTATGATGTCAAAAACTTCTAGAGTATGTTCAAAATACTGAATTTTCCAACCCAGGGGGATACAAAACTTTAATGAAAATTTGGAAGAACGATAATTTTTAGAAAACTTGATTATCTTTAAATATTCTATACACTATTCTTAGAATAATTTCTACTTTCTATTAAAAAGTTTTATATTCATGACACACTCAATGGATTATGTGCAGCCCATATTTATCTAAATCTAAAATTGTATAATCATTTTTGCACAGAATTTCCTTTCTAACATGTTTTAATATCTTTGAAATTACATTTAGTCAATCCATGCTAAGTTGTAAAAGTAACTGCAAGTCCAAACTTGACATAACTTCTTTAAGATTCTCAAACATAAAGCAGGTGATTAATAATATGTTGTGGAGGCTCTGTTGCTTGATTAACACCAATATCTTAAAAATAGGATTCATTTGACATTTTTATAAAATGTGGTCAAAGCATATTACAAATTTTTTATCATTTCAAGATTTCTTAAAAGAAACTTTATCGTTTCAAGATTTCTTGAAGAAATGGAGCTAAAGTTACAAATAGTGCATAACATTTTTGTATGACCTAAAGTACATTTATTTTCTATTCCTCTATAGACTTTTAAAGGATGAATGTAATGCAATATGTTTTAATGTCCTTAAAAATTTAGCTCTAAATTATAGTTCTTGAATTAAAAATTTGTTCTTGGTTTATTTTAAATCAAGTTTGACATTTTCGTACTTGGCATCTGAATCCTTTTTAGATACTAAGTTCAATACCTATAAGTGATTTTTTTGAACAAGCACAAAATTTTGTATGTTTTCTTCTTTTGGTATGGCTAACAAGTGCCCTTTTTCTCATATCACTTATCTTATTACAAAAAGAGTAATATGTAACAAATAGATTTTTTTGGAACTTCTTCAGCCCATTCAGCAAAATCAAGATTGATTTTTTTTCCTATCCATCTAATCAGAATTATAAAGATATTTTGAGCAGGTTATGGCTTAAATAAATATTTTCTAATCTAATCTGAATAGGCTCATGATTTCTCAAATAATAAACTAACCATTCAATAAATTGCATGAGAGTGACAAAATACCACAAGATGCTTCCACATATTGAATGTTGCTATTTCCACTAGAGAAATTTATTCTATTCTCTCAAACAATTATAGCAGTTTTGCACTTTTTGATTAGCTGCAATCCAGAATCTCATGGATATAGAACAGTTGTCACCTAAATTAGACTAATCCACACAAAAAAATGTATTGGCTAGGAGAGTGTCCATATTACACAGCTGTTTCATTTTTGTTGCAGAGGCTACAACCTTTTATTGTTGCAACGTTCAGAGATAAGCCTTTTATAGATTTAAAGAAGAAAAAAAACTAAGGAAGTTAAAATTCTTCATATTTTTGTACTTTCTATGGAAATTTTTATATTTCCCTGTTTCTTAAAGGCTTTTTTTTTTTCTACAAAATTCCTCGTTTTTCTCCAATTTTCTTAATGCTAAGGCAATCTTGAAATATTGTTATTTTTTTATATATCAATTTCATCTTTATACAACTTATTCTTTATTTTAATAACATTTTTAATTTTGTTGGATTCACCATCTGTAACAATGTCTATAAATGATATGATAGAATGCAAACTCATTCAATCAATTATTCAATTGCATATTTTTAATTATCATAAACTCTGTAACAGAATTTTCATTTCCCTTTTTATTTTATAATATTTATTTTTTTAAAAAATGGGCAGTTAACTGATTCAATGAAATTTTTACTTTTTTAATCCAAACTAATAAAAACATGAAATGTTAATTTTTAAATGTATTCTTTATCATTAATCGTTTTATGGGATAAAATGACAATAATCTAAAAGAACCAACTTGTCACCAAAGGGTGATAACAAAATAAAATTTCATGATAATGTACCTATAGAGGCTAATGAATGTCTATTTTAATGAAAATTGGATGGCACACTTTATCAAAAATGTAGTAAATCGAATAATTAGGCATAATTAAATAATCTATCTAAGCAGCAGTAAAACTTATAACTGTATTGATTTTTACATTGTGTATGCTTTGAAGGTGCTTCATAATACATAGGTTTCGTAAATTGATTTTTTTCGTTCATAGTACATCTCTTATATCCAAAATTAAACGTGCAATCAAATAAGGAGATAAAAAATTTAAAATAAATTAAAATTGACATAAAATACAAAATTGAAAAAATTTTACCATTAAGTACATATGCAGGAGACTGTGCAATAGTATACATAACAGTAGATTTAATGCAAACTCCAGTTGTGTTTTCTTCAGACCCAGCCATCCAATCATAATGATAAATCTATATTCAAAATAAATAAACTTTGTAAATCGATATGAAATTTAAAATTCCCACAATAAATAGAATTTTCATTTGAATTAATTTAAATCTAACAAATTTTCTAATCGATTAATATAAATTATATATATAAGCAATTTTTAAAAAATTCATAGTTAATAAGTAGAAATAAAAATATTAGGTACGAACTATATATTTTATTGATATATATATTTTCCATTTTTATGTGAACTAACTATAAAACAGATAGCTAAATCATTTATTTAACATTGAAAAAAAGATGCATTCAACTTTAAAAATATGTTTTCAGAATAAAATTTAAATATGATTTAAAAATAATTAGTGCTGAGATTAATTGTTCTAATATAAGTTATAGATGTTAAATACAATTTATGGAAAAGTTAAGGCACACAATAGTTTTGTAGCAATCTTGAATTTTTATTCAATAATTTTTTTTATTTAATGGAAAAATTAAAGTAATTTTAATTGGTTGTCATAGTGAATAATGAAAGCTAAATTGCCCATACATTTTTATGAATGCCAAATTACAACCTATACCAATTACTAATCAATTTTTTATAAAAATTAAATCTCTTATTTTGAAATGCAAGAATTAAACTTTAAAAAAATTGTTTTTTGTTGAAGAATGGTATCTGTTGTCTTTTGATATTATGTGTACTTTTAGCATCAACTGAAAATCAAAATCAAAGGAACATAAAAGATCTTAATGTTATATAAATAGGGGGAAATACAGCATCTTTTTTTATATTTTTAAGACATTGCATTTACTGAGAAGAAAGAATATAAATTTTCAAGCAGAATTTTGTTCAATTTAAACAGAAATTGTTTATTGCAGAAATTAATTCTTACACCAAATCCAGAATGATACAGATTTTTTACATAAATATATAGAAAAGACTTAATTTTTAAAAAAATTAGTAGCAAGCAAATTGCTTAAAATAAAATTTTATTATAATGCATTAGATTTTTTTTAAAAACTGCCATAATTATATGTTTATCTGTTTCAATAAGAGATTCGGATGAAAGAAAATTACCTGATTCTGAACACTGCTAGTGCAGTTTTTCCTATCCCGGTCCTGTTCTTGTTCCCCAGTTAAGTAAGCCAATAAATACCTGGTGTAAAGAGTAATGGGATTTGCTTTGGTATGTCCTCCACTATCAACACTCACATACAGGGGATAGGGTTCAACACCTAAAACATTTAATATACATATACTCGTATAAGTGATGAATTCTGAAAATATGTTTGCTAAAATCAGCTAAAACTTAAAATATACTGAGCTGATAGTTTAGTGATTTCAAGTGAAGTCATTTTTAAAAAAGGTTAAATCATTTATCTAAATTTCAGACAAATCTATTAATTTTGATCAACATAAGAAACATTAATTTATTATTAGTCATAGACTAAAAACAAAAACAGTCAAAATCACTAAAAACATTTTTATCAACGAGTTTTAGATATTAAATAGACAAATTCTAATACTTTTCCAAACACAATTCATTAAAATGAAATTCTAATTTTAAACGGTTTTATATAAATGGTCCATCTCAGATATTTTCTTTTACTGAAAAAAAATTGTTATTTATTTAATTAATAAAGTTATAGCCGAAAACAAAACAAATTTTCTGGAACATAAAAGAAACATTTGGTTGCTTCCCTTAAAAATCTCCCCAAAACTTAATTTTTTTTATTTCTGCCCCTCCCTCCTACCAACAAGCAGTGATTTAGTGACATATATTAGCAGCAATCCCATACTGTGTTACAACACTGCCTTTCAAATAATTCTGAATACATACTTAAAACTGCCCCACAATAAGCTACAATAATATGAGATCTTGAGTCAAAACAAATCATAACAAATTTGTTTACATATTCTTTGAGTAAACTGTTTTCTCAAAAAATAAAAATTACATTGGTTTTAATGACTTCAATAGAAATTCAATGAGAAATATTTTTTTTTAATCTAGAGAAGTGCTTTCAAAAAAAACTGGGAAGAAAAAAAATAAAAATTAGCAGGAGAAAAATCCTATTTATTAAGATATTTTTATAAAGTCAGCATTATGTGCTAGCATGAAATTGGTTTGATAAGATGGTATATGATATTTTTGAATAAAAAGACAAAAACAAATTTACTATAGGCTAACCAGATAGCCTATAAAACTAAAATAATGATATCGAAAATTTATCTATAATGTGTTTAATTTATCATGCTAACAAAAAATACATTTAAAAAAGTAAAGATAACAAGAGTAAGAAGAAAACAGAATTTCAGATACTCCAACAAATGTATGAACAGATTCAAAAATATCTATTGGTAGATTATGATTCCTTAAAAAATTTCAATTCATTCTTACCATTAAATCTTATATCAATTTTAGATTTATAAAATTGGCAACTTGAAATACACATATTTATTTACTCCTTGGAAACCAAATAATTATTAAACATTACAATGAAGAAGATACAGAAACTATGTTGTATTTTGCTAATATGTTTCAAATCTTATATAATTTCTTGAATTGCTTACATTAGTTATTTAACAATAAAAGGCATGGATTGAAAACTTGAAAAATATGATAAAATAATTTTCTAAATAGATAATTTAACAGCAAATTTAATGCAAAGAAATTCATCATTTCCCTTGGAATATATATTCCACACTTTTGAATAAATATATCCATAGGAAATAAAATAATGATAATAATAAATACAGTTAAAGAGATAAGAGATTCAATTTAAAATACAACTAAAGAAGTTGAGTTAATGAAAGGATTATAAATATAAAATAAACAATTTTGGATGTTGAATAAAATAAAAAATATATAAAATAAATATAAAAACTCCATTTTAATTCAATATATTTCGTTAAAAAATTATTATCTTATGATGCTCCCATTATAAATAATAATTTTACAAAATAATATGAAACAATTTATTTTTGATTCAAAACACAGCTGATTATAAATGTAATACTAAAACTTACGAAGTCTTTCTGTCATATCAGGATCAGCTATTTGCCTGAATAAAGGACAGGAGGCATTTTGCAAATAGCATTCTAAAAGTCCTGACACCTGTAAAAGGAAAATAATAATATTAATCATATTAAATCGTTCATCCAGTGATCACTAGTAGCATAAAAATTTAGAGATAATGAAATAAAATTTAGCATATACTTTAACAAACATATTTCTAAAATATTCACTAATATAAGGCCAAATTACTGACTTTTAAATGTAAAAGAGCAAAAGAATTTAAGCAAAGAATTAAATAAAAATCAAAAGCTGAAAATGAATGTTGAAAAGATGTATTAATACACCGGAATAATAATAATAATAAAAAAATCTAAAGAAATTATGAGCAAATAAAATAATTCCATTTTTTTCCCACCATTTATTAGACAGCATTATGTAAAAAAATAAAAGTATAACACATGATTAATTATCTCCAATGATTTTATGTTTTAAATAAAATTAATTTAAATGTCTGCTTTTTAATAGTAACTTTTTAGGGGAGGAGACAGAAGGTGAAACAGATATATATCTTAAAATACAATATTTTAAATATTGTTTTACAACATAATGAAAAGCAACATGTATGCATCGTGAATTGCACACTTACCAAATTTTCAGTAGAATCTAAAGTTTCATTCAATTTTTCTTTAGTAAGAAGCTGGTACAATGTTCCAGAAACTGCAGTTGAGATATTAGTCAAAACTTGTGTCAAAAGAGTAACATTGAGAGTTTCACTTGTGTCAAATATACTATTGTAATATCTGAATAGAAATATTTGTATAGATAAAGAATTAAGTATCACAAAGTAAGAGTTAATGAAAATATGAAAAGTAAACGCATCTCAAAGCACAGTGAACATAATATGGGGGGGGGAAATCACATGATTATAAGTAATAAAGAAAGTGCATGATTAAACTATAGATATCTTACTTAAATTACAATATTTTAAATGTGATAACTAAAAAAAAATGACTGAAATATTATATACCATGATAAAGAATGAGAAAAAAGAGTAGAACGATTGCAAAATTAGGAAGTAATTATTTTTAACAATCAAAAACAAAATATAAAAGAAAACATAACTTTATTTCCAAATGTAATGGCACATAAAAACTGCATATTTGGCGTGAAAAGTTTTTAAAATATAACTCATGAATTCTGAAATACCTCCTTGATTGTATGAAAGATTTAGTTTTTGAAATATTATGTTTTAATAATATATTCTAGTGTATATATTTAAAATTATGATTGAACATACAAACCATACACAAAGGAACAAGCACAAGCTATTTTAAACAATTTTTTACATAGAAAGGTTTTTGGCAAGGTTTAAATCATGTTAGGATTAAAAAAAAATAGAATCAATTAGTCCTATTATGGCCGCAATTCGCTAACTACTAAAATTAAAGGATAACATTTTCTCAATATTACTTTTTTTACGGAAAAGTATTATTATCATTTCTAATAATTTTATAGCCTCATTGCAAGAGCAGGTTAGTTCAAAATTATCAACGTTCACTGTTCTTTGAAAAATGAAAATCGATCTTTCTAAGTTTAATTAACATTGTTGTTATCCAAATGCTTTTTTTTTTTTTGCTATTTTTATTGAAATGATATCTTAAAAATACTTTTCTAATGCCTTTGAAAGAAAGCTCGTTCAATTGCTGTGGCTATAATCATTTTGGTGACATTAGGCTTTGAATGTAAAAAATTAATTTTGGCATAAAATACTCTCTCTAAAATTTTACATGATTTTTAGATATTTTTACGACTTTTTTAGAGTGTCATGATTTCAAAAATCTTTCTAATGGAGGTTATCTCACAATATGAAAATGCTCTAAAAACGAAAAAATATCCAAATTATGCATCATCGAAATTTTAAACTATTATAATTTCACTTTTTATTAATCTACATAGATATTAAACACTAATTCTTCTTAAACTTTCAACAATAAGGAAAAAAATTACAATTAAAATTTGATGGACCAAGAAAAATTTTGAGCTTCAAGGCAACAATTGTTGAGAATTAAACTAATGCATATTATTGCCAGAATTTCACTGTGATTTCCATGATTATTAAATTGACATCATTAAAAAGTCAACTTTTTATATTTTCAAGCATTTATTTTATATAATAGTATTTTTGGAAGTTGAAGGAAAAATGGAAAATTCAGTTTGATTTTAAATTAATTAAAATCATAAAAAAATAATTTTAATCACTCCAAGGTGCACATTTCCACCCTCAAGGTATAACTATTCAGATTTGTTATTTGTATTTCAAATGGTCTGACCTGTAGAACAACATAAAGAAACCAGTTCATCTTTATCATTAGTTAGTTATTTTATTTAATTTTTAAATGACGAAATGGGAGCAATTTTTACTTATTAATAAATTCCTTGTCATGATCAGCAATAACAATTCCAGGAATGGATTTGTCATGTTTCAGGAAACTTTGAAATGAAGCGGGAGGAAGAGGTAAATCTGATGGTGCCACAGATACATCTAACCCAACAGCCTCAGCTTCAGATTTAAGCATATCAATCAGTTTAGAGACCTAAAAAAATTATATAAAAGTAAAATTAAAATAGAAGCAAAGTTTTTCAAAGACTATTAGTATATCAAGGAAATAACAAGCTGATGAAATGAAACCACATACAAAATTTTACAATTACCATTGGAATTTTGTAATAATTATCAAATATTTCCAGTATTTTCTGACAGCAGCAATTTACTAAATGTACATTTCAGTGGAAAATACTAATTCCTTTCCAGGAAAATATGCATCCAACTGTCCCCAGACAGATAAATACAAAAGTTTCATACAGTTAAAAGTTTTATTTACTCAAAAGTAAATAAAAAGCATACATTTTGACTGCAATCAAGCTAATGAAAAATAACTAAATTTTTCCTTAAAACATTCAAAATTTCCAATTTTAAAAAGCAACAAACATAAATATAACTGAACATTTAAAACAATCTTTGATTTTTCCCTTGAATTTTTTACAAAAATTCTTATATATTTTAGGATAATTGAAATATGCCCTTCCCCCCTCCAAAAAAAAAATCAGAAGTCTTGAAATACAATAAATGTCCAGCTGGTTCATTAAGAATAATAGCGGTGTGTAATTTTAATTAATAACTTCCATGCATATGATATATTCAATGAAATATTTTCAAGCATCACAATGCTACAAAATTACACTCTTTTAACAGCTTTACACTTATCCTATGTTAAAAAAAATTTCATAATGAAGTGAAGTCAGACCTCATATTGCCATTAAAAAAGTATTATTCATTTAAATTTTATAATAACAATGAAATGAATTATTACAAATTAAGTTGTTAAAATTCAAGAAGAATTGGAACGAGAAAATTTGTATCATTAAAAGGATTTTTTTTTTTTAAAAAAATGTAAAATTGCATGAGATTTAGCTTTATGCCATATTATTTTGCTAATTTATATTTTAAAAAAAGCTAATTTTTTATTAAAATCCTATTTAAAATTTCAAAATATATATATAACTTCATTGTACAAATTTTCATTTCCAAAATGTATATAAGTCAAATTAAAAATTCTAGATCAAAGAATTTAGCCTATAGATAATACAAGTTCTCCTTTATTAATAAAGATAATGGATTTTTTTAAATATTGCTATCTCATACAGTGAAGGTAAAATTTGCAACTAAATTAAAACTCATCACAAATTCTTTAAAAATGAAAAATATTCAGCAATCATTTAAAGTTTATTACTTTCCTTAAGAACAGATAATCTAAAAATGGTAGTTTATAGTAAAAAAATTTTAAAAAATCTCAAAGAATTTCAAAATTCAGAGATTATAAGATAATTTTTTTATTAAAAAATTAGTATACATAAAGACGAATATATTTCTTTTTTTTTTTCTATGTTGAAAAAGGAAAATAACTTGCAAACAAATTATAACAAAGTTTTTCTTACAAATTGATAATTTTAAGCAAAATTTTTAGTACTTAAAATCCTCTTAAAATACATACTTATAATACAATCCTTATATAATATATACAACAATAACACTTATAATTAAAAAGAGAATATAATTCACCTTAAAGAATTTTTGAATTATCAAAGTATCAGTTTGAAGCATTTTTTAAAAACAAGTGAAATGTAATTAGTTATAAATATTTTTTAAATTATACAAAATCTACTTAATACATAGAGAATGGCAATTTGAAAGCAAATCAATTGATGTAACATATATGTAATATTTTCATTCAATAGATTGAAAATATTGAAATTAAAAATAATAACTACTATTCATTAAAACATAGAATTTGTTTTTTAAAATAATAATTATTTAATTAATTGTCACAAAATCTGTCTTATGCTCATAAACATAATAATTGCAAGCAAAAAAAATATTTAGTAGTTTAAATGTACATAATACAATATCTTTATTTTCCGTTTTATATTGATAATAAGTTTTGAGATACCTTTGTAGATACATCAACATTTTTTGCAGATACTGGATCAGTATGCAAAAAAAGAGAAGCTGGAATCTGTGGTGGAGCTAACTGACTGAGTTCAATAAAGTGTGATATGTGGTTTAAATTAATTAGAGAAGGCTGATATTTAATTCCATTGAGTATTCGAACTGGAAACAGTCCTTTCTGCATATCAAAAACTACCCGACTTGAACCAATATAATCAAATGCTTCCTAGAAAGAAATAAAATCTATAAATATTCCATTACAAAAATAATAAAATATACAGAATATTACACTTATAAAAATCAAATGAATGTTCAAATAGTGAACTGAAATAAACAGTAAAATGCCATGAAATTCAAATAACAGATGAATGTAAGGAGGAAAAAAATGTTTTAACATATCTTAGGGATATTTTTAAAAAAATCATAAGATTACATTTTTTGTTTACTTTAAAAAGGGGCTTCTTTTTCTTGTCTCTAAAAAGGTGTTAAAGTAAAAATTGTATAATAAAAAAAATTATGCACTATTTTACATTGGACACTCATCATTTTTAATTCTGATGTTATAATTTCCATTGATGCACTTAAAATCAAGAGATCCTATAGATAAATCAAGTTTCTCTTTATCTCATTGAATTTTAAAGCTCTCATTCCTAAAATCATTTTGATTCAGTCAACTCAGAATACTAAAATACCCAAATTTCTTTTCCAATTATTAAAAAATTCCACACCTTCTCAAAACAACAATGACAGCCCAGATTCTTAAGAAGTCATGTACAAAGGAAGTCTTTGTGTAGTTAACAGCTATTAAACAAATGTACAGTTGAACATAGTATGTTCTTAGAAAACCTCACTAAATCACTAACCCATATGGGCAAGCACCTTTACTAATATAATGCCATGAAAATTCAATCAAAAACACTTGAAGAAGGGATGAATAATTTGGCAGTGATATTCATTTAGCCTTGGCAATTTTCCATAGCTTCATTGAACAATTGCTTGCTGCCCTTTTATATTGGTAAGAGTAAATTATACTTTTTTTTTTCAATAGCCAAGAAACAGAAATTATGATAATTTAGAAACATTATAGGTAATTGAATATGTAAATAAGAAAATCATCTTGTTTTGCTGACATTCTAAAATCTGCATAGTGATATACAAAATCAGCTTTAAGATTGAGTGATAAATTTCATTTATCTAGTTTATTGCTTTTTTAATTATATAATTAACATACAATACTTCATAAGTTATATATTTCCAATTAGGAAGACCTAAAATACTTAAATTCATAAAAATCTCACTCCTTTTTTGGTCACAATTCCTTTTTCATATATATTCTGTATTTAAAAAAGTAAAGAAATACAAAAATTACAAGAAAAAATAAATTTAAATTTACCCCATTGAAAATAATAAAAAGCACATTTTTGTCCTTTGCTTCCTCTTTTTCTGAAATTCTCTTTCTTAAACTATCCATGTTCTTTGCAATTGAGAGAAGTGTGATTAAACCAGTAACAGTTGAGTGAGCACCTGGAGCTAACTTATCAAACATTGAGAAAGCATCTAACTAAAAAAGGTACACAGACATTTAACAGTACATTTAAAATATTACACAAATTTAATTATAGAAAATATTTATCAGATACATCAAAAATATAAGTTTAAATGAGCTTACTCGAGCACTAACAACAATCAAAGATCTATTGGCAATTTCTTCACTCTTATTAGTAGGAAATAAAGTATTGACAATGTTCTTGTCACTTAATGGATCACATGTTTTCACTAGAAAAGTAAATGATTTGTTAGAGCTTAAGATGAAAAAGTAGACTATAAATAATTCACATATAAATATATTAGACAATTATTAAATAAGTGTTTATTTTCAAAAATCATTGACAAAAGTTGAGATAAGTTGGCATAATGCAACTGACAGCATAACTGGTAAACAATCTCATATACATCTCAGTAAGTGTAAACTCATATAACATTTTATGAAATTAAATAAATATAGTTTTGAGTGTTAATTTTCATAAAAAGCGTTATATAACTTTGTTCAAAATTGTCATTTACTAAAGATTCTACACTTTCTTGTAGTCTCTTGCCAACCATAAGGGAAGATTGAATTTTCTATGTAAATCTTGCACACTTTACTTATAATTAGTGGAGATTGTGCCTTTTAGCACAATTATAGTTCAAATAATTTATTTGTTCTTATTACTTCAATTTAAATCAGTAAAAAAAATTATTGGCCTTGAAAAAATATCATTTATTTTATATTAATTAAATGAAAAAAATTATAACAGGGCAAAAAACATAGAAGCTTTTTAAGATATTTAAAGAGGAACCTAAAAATAAATTACTTTGATTTTTTAATAAAGAAACTTTAATTGCCATTATGGCATAATTATAATAAGAAATTTTAATTTTATAGATTAACACAAATTCTAAACTGATTTTTTTAATGTTTATATTATAACAATATAGAATAAAATTAAATGGTTTTGAAGAGGGTTTAAATATTACTTATCATCCAAAAAACAGATGACAAAAAAAAATCACAGACCTAAAAAGAGTAATGAATATTAAATTATAAAATAAATAATAGGCAAGCAGTTACATAAATAATTAACATGCATATATTTTGTGAAGAATTCTGGAAACAACCAATATACATTTTAAAAAATAATGCAATCATAGATAAAAATATTCATTTTAACTACATATATAACAATTTCATAAGGTTAACATTCAAGTTCTAAGTTTTGGTATAGTTAAATTTATTTATTAAATATTTGATGCATCCAACTAAGCAAATACTAGAGCACTTTGGAAATAATTATTTTTCCATCAGCCAGAATGCCTATCAAAACTTTCAAAAATTGATTTTAAAAAAAACTGCAATTGCTTGTTTACAATAAAGAAGAGAAAATTTATGACTTATTTGTTAAGACAGATGTAGATATTTATTAATTTAACTTCCATCAGTTTCACCTATTGAGTCAAATTGGTATACTGTGCTACGATTCAGCAATCTACTTTCAATCAAAATTCATATGGATTATGGTTTGTGTGTGTGTGATGAAACACATTAAAATGATTTGTTGAGAATAAATAGCAGTCGTTGCCAATATCATGGAGAAGGCAGGTTGCATTTTTAGTTCTTTTTATTCCATCACGGGAGCAGGCATTATTTACCAGCAAAAGCGACAAGCACATCACAGAATGACACAACACGGAATTCATGAAAGATAAGTGTACAAAAAAGGGGACGGGAAATCATTATCCCTGGTCTTAAATACCAAGACTTTGATAGGGATAAATATTTTTTATAGAGCTTATAAACTTGGATTTCAGTGGGGATTTCCATGTCTCACACATAAGAGGTAAGGGAAAAAAAGGGATCTTTTTAAAAGTATTTTGTTTAGGTCAGCAATTTTCATCTCTACCACAGAGTGTGAGAAAGTAACAGGCGTTTAGCTGTTTTAGCAATTTTACACAGCTTCTCTTGAATTAATTAACTAGAGCGAGTGGAATGGATCAGGAAATAAGAGAATATTTTAGAATGATATTACTATGGGCTAAATTAAGATAAGGCTTTGGAAATTAATTAGGATTAAAATTAAGAATTTTAAAAATATCATTACATATATATAATAAACTTCCTTATTATATTAAGATTTATCAATCTATTATAAACTTGGAGCTTGTTAAGAATTTCCTAGAAACTAGGGCCCAAAATGGGAAATGTCAATAATATAGATTTTTTTTTTTTCTTTTGGAAGCACCTAGGCTTGAGGACCTTTCATCTTCCATTTGACTAAATTGATGATAAGGTGACAAACAAATTATGCTGAGCTTAAATATTTAATTGTAGATAACTTTTACAATAAAATATCACTTGTGTACATAATTTTTTAGTTGAATTAATTTAAACAGATGACATAAAGGATTAATGGAAAAAAAAAATGTTTGTTGCTTGAGTGCTAAAGTTCCTGGCATATCTTCTAGTATACTAAAATTTTTATTTAATTTGTAGGCGAAAGCCATTACCTTCTGATTATTTCCTTGTGGTAGGGAAGTAGTTTCTCTGTCAGCTGTTTGTTTATTTTTATTTATTTCTCTCACGATTTTCTGTCATACACGCTGAGTTTATAAAGAACATTCCTAGAAACTAGGGCACAAAATGGAATTTTTAAAATACAGCATTCCAAACTTCAACATACTTCTCTGAAGTTTTTTTATGCTTCTGCAGTTTAAAAGATGATGCTGATACATTTTGAAGATACCAAGACCAGTAAAAATCTGATCAAGGAAAATAATCTATGGAACTATAACAAAAAAATATAAAAAAATTTCAAAAATAAAGTAGACTTTCTCTACTTTAGTTGCAACTATATACATAACGTTTTCTTTCATTCTCTAAAAGAGTTGCTACTCTCCTTATACATTTGAACTACAGTTCTCCTTACTACAGGAAGTAGTGTTCTCAATTGGGGGAAAAAAACTTGTTAAACTTGATTATTACTAATCACTAAAGGTTGGTTTTGCAAGTGATTACAATCAGGTTATGCATCCAAATTAATTCACTATCTCCATCTAATACATTGTCACATGTAAATGATCTTGGATGTACAAAACACTATGAATTGAAGAACAGTAAAAAGAGAGAGAAAAAAACAGAGAGTATTATATCAATTAGTTTTCTTTCTCTCTTTTTCAAGCAAAAAATTATTTATCATCTAATTTATGTAATTATTATGCCCTAATGTATATTTAAAATCATAGATAATAATGAAAAAATTAACAGTTCTATCAGTATAAATGTACAATTTGAATATTAACTAATTTTCCAATGCACCATGAATATACATAAGGGGGGGGGGCTATTTAACATTATCAAAGCATTATGCAGTAATTACATTTTAAAAAAACACCTTGATTTATTCACTTCTAATTATTCTTAAAATTAATAATTTCATAATTAATTATTACACTTGTAAAACTTAACAGATTTTTCCATTCTACCATTTTTGAAAATTTCCATTAGCTACAAACAAATAGAAACTCCACAGATGAATAAAAATCAATATAATTACACAGAGAACAAAGCGTACAAAAGAAATAAGCACAGATTTTCCACCAATTTCTATTAAATGTTCAATTCAAAAATATGATAAAGAAGCATGTATGATATCTGTTTCAGTATGAGCATTTTGATGCTAGAATATTTTATATAATACAATGCTTCCTAAATATTATGTCTTTATTTTAATAAGTAGTTCATTATAAAAGAGAAACCTTTGATCTATGCTTTGAAATATGGGTAGAAAACAGCACCTTTTATTATGTTCTCATTTGCTTCAATTTTTTTATTTGACAAAATTTATATTTTGAATCTGCATGGTCACCATAGAACTATGAAAAATAAATTAAGCAATTTTGAACCATATTCAGAAGAGTAAAACATGAACACTAGCATCTACTTTTCAAACCATTACATCAAAACAAAAAGGCAGTTTTGACAATAATCAATTTAATATACACTCCACCCAAACAGATAATGAATCTTTGATTGAATATAATATTCACTTTTCTTGTTGAAATTAAGACCCAACCAATTTGGGAAAAGGGAGGATCTATGCTAGATTTCATTTATAATTTTGCAAAATAGATTTTGTGTCCCAAAGATATTTAAAAAAAGAAAAAAAAAGTTATTAGCAGATTTGGTAAACTGCTACATTGCATCAATTTACTGTCAATGAAAATAAAGTTATAGAACTATACCTTCATTTAAATTGGAAATCAGCTTATTTCGACGCATGCATGTGTCACTGTCTTTGGCAGCAAGCATAACACTGGACATTTGCACAGAACAGAGCGGCCAACTTTTCTCAGTTTCATTATTAAAATCAGAATAGCACTGAAACCAAATATATAGTTAAAAGCAATAAGTATATATAGTTAAACAAAAACATATATATATTCAGTTTGTCAGCTTATAAATAATAATATAAAGGCATTATTTAACAAGTGAAACACAAGTGTAATATTCATAATCTATATAATTTGAATTCTCAAATTATAGCAAATATCACAAAATAATGACAACCAATTTTTATGTTTTGTATATTATTTAATTGCCTTTTCATATCTGAAGGTTCCAGAATGAAGATGGTATTTCTTGTAGTTGGATTTGTCAAGATTACAAACATTAACCTAAAAAAATTCTGACAAATCTTAAAAATAATTAAAATGTATGTTTACTTATAATGTCTAAATTATGCAAAAATTTCTACATTACAGGAAATTTCATTATCAATAAATCATAGGGCTACAAATGATTACAAAACATGTAAACAAACGACATAAGAAGCTAAGTATATTCTCAGGATTGCCACTCAAAACGGGGATAAAAATTCCTAGTGTTTTCACTGTATATTTAAGATGCAAGAAAATATGCAAATAACACTTATACTCGTTATAATGTAATATGATTTTAAAGCATGGAAAAGGCAAGGAGTGGAAGCAACAATTTAGCATTACTCGAAATAAAAGGATATGAAAAAAGATTTATATTTACACACACACATAAAAAAAATCATCTTCATTTATTATCAAGAATTTATTAAGACAAAATTTATATATTGTTACAAGTGGGCGAACGGCGCGAAATCGCCAAAGATGGCGACGTTCGGCGAGGAGCTACGCACCAGCTTGGTTGGTTTAGCGAAAGGAATAATCTAGTAGCCGCTGTATCTCACGCAGTGTTTTGAGAAGTTTTGCTTTTTTTGGGGCACACGCTTCCTCGGCTATAAAAGGGATGAGTTGCTGGAGTCAGTATTAGTTTTTTCCCTCTCGGAAGAGAAGCCTCTTGCTGGACTAGCGGATTAGTGAGCTGTGTTTGTGTTTGCTGTTAGCGTTGTATTATTGAGCTTGCTGCTATTTACTGTTACTGTGCTATACGATAGCTGTTTTGCAGACTGTGTTTATTGTGCGTACGACTTGCATTTATGCTGTGACTGTTGGCAGCTGGATTGTATTTATCTGAAATTTTTACTTTATCAATTATCCTGTAAATAACTGTAAATAAATTTGTTTGTGCTGTCCTTAAATAAAGTCCATTCAATCTGAACCCACTACGCTAAAAATGTAACAATATTGAGGGTTATATTAACTTTTATGTTCTTTAATTATGTCACGCATTAAAAACATAGGTGAAAAAAATGCATTTTTTTTATTATGATAAAAATTATTTAAATGATTACTTAACAAAAAAAATTGTTAAAAAGTAAGATTACTTTTTTTTATTTATTCTTTTAGTAGTCAATTCATGCATTTGGGCATCAATTATCAATTTCTGCAGATTCTTCAACCACCAGTTACATGAAGCTAATCCATAATAAATTATGGCATCTTTATATGTCCTAATGTTCATCTTTTAGCTATATGTGAAATAGTATTAGCCACCATATGTGAAAATATTTCCAATTTAGCATTGAATGCATAAAGTGACACAAAATAAGTTTTAGAATTCATTAAAGATCTGCTTTAAATTATTGTTCTTGAATTTAAAAAAATTTGAAAACGAGTTATTTTTGAACATTAAATTTGATGTTTGGATTTAACATATCTTCTTTCGTATCCCTCAATATACTAAAATCCATAATGAGTTTTTTAAACTGCCATGAAGTGTTGCATATTTCCCTGTTTTGGAGTGACTAATAAGTTCCATATTGTTACAAGCGGGCGAGCGGCACGAAAACTCTCCAAAGTTGGCCACGTTTGGCGAGGAGCCTCGCGCCAGCTTGATTGGTTTGGCGAAAGGAATAATCTAGTAGCCGCTAGATTGTGCGCGATGTTTTGAGAATTTCCACGAGACTCAGGTGCACGCGCTTCTCGGCTATATAAGGACGAGTAGCCGGCGTGAGTTAGTTAGTTGCTATAGTGATTTGATCGAGTTAGTGGAGAGTTTGTTTTGTAATAAAAAGCGTCTCGCTGGACTAAAGGATTTGTGAGCTGTGTTTGCGTTTGCTGTTAACGCTGTGTTATTGAGCTCGCTGCGATTTACTGTATCTGTGCTATACGATAGCTGTTTTGCAGTCTGTTTTTATCGTACGTAAGACTTGAATTTACGCTGTAATTGACTGTTGACTGCTGGATTGTATTTATCTGAAATTTTTACTTTATTAATTATCCTGTAAATAGCTGTAAATAAATTTGTTTGTGCTGTCCTCATACAAAGTCCATTCAATCCGAACCCGCTAAACATAAAAACGTAACAACTGGTGTCAGAAGTGGGATTGAATGGTGAAGACTAGAGCGATGGAGGAAGCAGATAAAGCAAAATTTGAACAGCTTTTTGCTTTCATTAAAGAAATGAAAGAAGGGATAGAACGAGGGCAAGAGAAGATGGAGAAGATAGAACAAGGAATAGAACAAGGGCAAGAAAAGATGGAGAAGATAGAACAAGGGCAAGAAAAGATGGAGAAGATAGAACAAGGCCAAGCTAATATCGTTGAAGCAATCAATTCCAAAATAGATGCTTTAGCGGAAAAGGTTCAAGAGAACGACACAAAGATTCACAATATTCAGCAGAGTTGTGAACAGAATGGGGAAAATCTCCGTAGAGTTGAAGAGAAATTTGATGAAAGATTTAACACCTTTGAGCAAGAAATTGAGAGGAAAGTCGAGGAAAAATTGAAGAGAATGGAAGGTGCACAGATAAAAGCTGAAAACCAATCTCCGAATGTTCGAGAGCCCGAAATATCTCAACATGGACCTGCTATTCCTAAATCAAGCATTAAAGTTTCCACGTACGACGGAAAAACATCTTGGCAAGTTTATAAGACTCAATTCTCCATCGTCGCAGAAGCCAATGGTTGGGATACAGTCACGAAGGCTCGTCAACTGGCTGCATCACTACGGGCTGAAGCTGCTGATATTTTGAGGACTGTTCCTGAAGATCAACATCTGGAATTTGAAGCTCTTTCAAACGCTCTGGAGTTGCGCTTCGGAGAAAAGTGCCTCAAGGACTATAGCCGTCTTCAGTTAAAGACCCGGCAACAACGATCGAATGAAAGCCTGCAAGAGCTTGCAGCAGATGTAGAGAGACTCTCCCATCTTGCCTTCTCCGACTGTCCTGCCGAGGTACGGGAAACACTGGCCCTGCAGTATTTCATCGACGGTGTGAGGGATTCAGAGATACAAAAGTCCCTGCGAATGGCTGAATTGAAGGACTTGAAATCAGCCTTGGTTTACTCAATGAAATTTGAAGCAGCTCAGCAAGCTTCACGGAGGGATCGCCACTCAGTAAGAGGTGCTACGGTTCAAGATGTATCAGACTCTTCGATGCAAAATCTAACTGAAGTGGTAAAAACAATTTGCGAGGTTATCCGGAAAGGAGATGAAAGGCCCAATAAACATGGCCAGAGAACTGTGAAATGTTGGAAATGCGGCGACGAGGGCCATGTTCAAAGGAATTGTTCAGCCCGCTTAAATAAACGGGCTAAAGACCCTTCTCAAAACAACCAGGAAAACTAGAATTTGGCGGTCTCGCGGGGCGGAGGTTGCCAGTTGAAGAAAAGCCCCATTTTGGAGTTTTACAGATATCTTCCAGAGGTGGCGGTGAAAATGGTTTATTCGTCGAAGCCTTCATCAACGGAGCTCCCTGCCGAATGATCGTTGACACAGGAGCCAACGTAACCATCATGCGAAGAGATGTTGCAGAACAACTCGAAAGGAAAATTCTCTGGACACCGCCCTGCGTCACCCTCCAAACAGTCACTGGTGACAAAATCCCGATTATTGGAAAAATGAATATTGTGATAAGATTTGGAAATGCTACTTATGACCATGCCGTTTACATAGCTGAAATTACAGATGATTTTATACTTGGACTGGACTTTCTGAAGAAATATGATTTTGTGATTGACTTTAAAAATAACTCCCTGCACTCCACATCAGAAGACGTGACTCTTTTCCATTTAGGATCTGGAGGAGTAAATACATGCCATCAGATTGTTGCTTCAACAGACTTTGTCATCCCAGCTAAAAGAGAAATAATTTTAGAGGGATCTACTGGCGAAACGGAGAATTTCCGGTTTGGTGTTGTTGAATTTTCCAGCGACGGGAGTCTTCCAAGTGGAACGATGGTGGCCTCCAGTCTTGTAGATCTTTCGAAAAAGAATGTACCCGTCAGGGTTATCAATGTTAGTAATAAATCAAAATTAATTAAGAAGGGTGAAGTTCTAGCTAAATGCTCTCCAGTTACCTGTATTGAGAAGAATTCCCACTTAACATCAAAGGAGTCTTCCGACTTTTTGAGCCTGGAATTACTTAAAGACACTGAATTGGAGGAAGAGCAAAGAGTTGCTGCAGGAAGAGTTATTGATGAATTTAAAGACTTGTTCTCCCAAACATCTGATGATGTTGGCAGAACAAAGTTAACGCAACACCGAATCAATACTGGAAATCATCCTCCTATACGACAGAACGCCAGAAGATTGCCATTTGCCAAAGTGGAAGAGGTGAAAGATTTGTTAAATGACATGCAAGAAAAGGACGTCATCGAACCTTCGTCTAGTCCTTGGGCCTCTCCAATCGTTTTGGTCCGTAAGAAAGATGGTTCTACAAGATTCTGTGTAGATTACAGGCGACTGAATGACATCACGAAGAAAGATTCGTACCCTCTTCCCCGAATCGATGATACACTAGATACACTCTCCGGGAACAAGTGGTTCTCCACTCTCGATCTGAAGAGTGGATACTGGCAAGTGGAGATCCATCCTGACGATCGTGAGAAAACAGCGTTCACAACTGGAGGACATGGACTGTGGCAATTTAAGGTCATGCCTTTTGGCCTTTGTAATGCGCCAGCAACTTTTGAACGCCTAATGGAGACAGTTTTAAAAGGACTTACTCCAGAAGCTTGCCTCGTTTATCTTGATGACATCATCATAGTCGGACGGAATTTTGAAGAGCATCTTTGTAATTTAAGAAAGGTTCTAGATAAATTAAAAGATGCCAACTTGAAGTTGAATCCATCTAAATGTCGTTTGTTCCGTCATGAGGTAAGATACCTTGGACATATAATTTCTGCAGTGGGCGTCCAAACAGACCCGCAAAAAGTGTCAGCAGTTAGAGACTGGCGCCGCCCTGAAAATGTGCATGAACTTAGAAGCTTCTTGGGCCTCTGCACATATTACAGGAGATTTGTTAAGGGGTTTTCTTTCATCGCTAGACCACTACACAGGCTGACCGAAAGCAAACAAAAATTCTTGTGGTCGGATGAATGTGAAAAGGCATTTAACGACTTGAAAGAGGCCTTGACATCGGCTCCCATCCTGTCCTATCCTGATCCTGAAAAACAATTCATCCTGGATACAGATGCAAGTAATGAGAGCGCTGGAGCAGTATTGTCTCAGGAAATCGACGGCCACGAACGTGTCATCGCATATTGGAGCAAGTGTCTTTCGAAACCAGAACGAAATTATTGTGTCACCAGGAAAGAATTGCTCGCTATAGTGAAGGCCGTGGAGAATTTCCATAGTTACCTTTATGGAAGAAAATTTCTGCTCCGAACAGACCATGCATCTCTGACTTGGCTTTTAAATTTCAAGAATCCGGAGGGTCAGATAGCTAGATGGATACAGAAACTTCAAGAATACGACTTTGAAATTAAACATCGGAAAGGGTCGTTGCATGGAAATGCAGATGCCTTATCAAGAAAGCCCTGCTCCGAGGGTTGTCGCTACTGCTCCTCTGCTGAAAAGAAATATGGGATTGTTACACCAACTGTACGCCAAATCGCAGGAGCCGTCCAATATCAATCTGATCCCTGGAGTGACGAAGAGGTTCGCAAAGAACAAATAAACGATCCTGACATTAAACCGATTATAGAATTCATGCAATCACACAATTCAAGACCTGAATGGCAGGATATTTCAAGCCTCAGTACTGGAACTAAACGTTATTGGGCTCTCTGGAATTCACTCGAAATTAGAAACGGCATCTTGTATAGAAAATGGGAGTCCGAAGATGGGAAGTCAATTAAGTGGCAACTTGTACTTCCCCGATCAAGGATAAACCAAGTTCTGAAGGAGTTACACAGCAGCCCTGCAGGTGGCCATTTCGGAGTCATGAAGACAATTCATAAAGTCCGGGAGCGTTTCTATTGGAACAACTTGAAAGATGATGTTCAAGAATGGTGCAGAACATGTGATGACTGTAACGCCCGTAAAGGACCAAAAACACGCAGTCGTGGTAAGTTACAGCGGTATAATGTAGGTGCACCATTTGAGAGAATCGCCTTTGACATCTTGGGACCTCTTCCTCGGACGGACAATGGAAATAGAAACATCTTAGTTGTTATGGATTATTTCACGAAGTGGTCAGAGGCTTATCCAATTCCCGATCAAGAGGCGACTACTGTAGCAGAAGTCTTACTTCAGAACTGGATTTCCAGATTTGGAACACCTCTTCAGCTTCACTCCGATCAAGGGAGGAATTTTACTTCTGCTGTATGTCAAGGACTGTGCAAACTCCTTCGAATTGACAAAACCCAGACAACACCTCTTCATCCCCAATCAGACGGCATGGTAGAGAGGTTCAATCGTACTATTCTAAATAACCTCTCTCTTTTCGTTTCGAAAAACCAACAAGATTGGGATCAGAAACTACCCTTGTTCCTGCTTGCTTATAGAAGCGCGGTTCACGAAACGACTGGCTTCACACCATCCAAGATGCTCTTTGGACGGGAACTCCGACTGCCCTGTGATCTTCTGTTCGGGTGTCCACCGGATACGCCTTCTTCGCCTGTGGATTATGTTCAAGACCTCCAGGCCCGTTTAGAAGACGTACACAGATTCGCCCGAGATCGGATCAACATAGCGACGGAGAAGATGAAGACCAGGTACGACACTAAAGCCACCGGACATGAATTCAAGGAAGGTGACAAGGTATGGTTCTGGAACCCGATTCGACGAAAGGGACTCTCTCCGAAGCTGCAGTCTTCCTGGGAAGGCCCTTATACAGTCCTGAAAAGACTGAATGACGTCGTGGTTCGAATAAGGAAGTCACCGAACTCAAAACCAAGAGTAGTACATTACGACCGGCTAGCCCCTTATTATGGTGATTTGTCAAATACTTAGTTGAAACCATGGTTTCCTCATTTATGTAAATATGACCTGTATATTTGTAAATAGTGTTCTTTATGTTAATTTTTTTTTCAATGATTATGTCTGTAATTTTGTGTGTATGGAATTGTTAGTTTTGAGTGCCTTCTGCTCGGGGTCTGTACTGCCCGGGACGTGCAGTCCTTGAGGAGGGGGCAATGTTACAAGCGGGCGAGCGGCACGAAAACTCGCCAAAGTTGGCCACG
>JAOUZG010053093.1:5804965-5815176 GCA_026289955.1 Argiope argentata
TTTTAAATTTCATAAAATATCAATTTTATGTCCATTTCTCTTTTCTTTATTCTTTCAAACACAACGAATTTTAGATTTATAGGTACTTGCATATTAGACAGTCGACTGAAATATATTACACACTAAATCAATGGTAGCTTATCAACTTAAAATCTGTTGCAAAAGATATTTCTCAAGGGTTGAAATATATTACACATTCAAATCAAGAATAGTTTTTGAAACAATTCTCTTACATACTTATATATCTTAGCATGTTCTCTGTTTAAACTTTCAGTAAAAAGAATAATAAATGTATTTTGTACCTCTTTCCAACAATTTATTGGGTCTAAAATTTATTGTTTTGATATCAAGATTCATTAATCATGCTTACTGGGTTTCTGAGGTACTGCATTCACATATAAATGGTCAAACTCCTCAATTGATAGATATGATCAAAAAATTAAAAAAAAAACATACAACTTTAAAGTTTATACACTCACTCACTTATTCCAAGGGTTGAAATTATGAATGAATAGGCAGATTTGCAGACCATTAATTTTTTTGACAGAATTGGTCCAATGTTAATACAGATCTAGAATTTGAATAATGAAAGAAAAACCCATAACTTGTACTTTTAAATTATTTTATTTATATAAATGCCCATAGACATATAAATAGAGCAATAATAATTTCAGCAAAAATTTGATGGAAATGTATAATTTTGGCATAAAAACTGATTACAAAATTTAGAAACCATCTACTTAGAAGCATTTTTGAGTTTTTACAAACATAAATAGGGTTCTTATCTTAATATCATTTAGGAAACTCAATGAAACATACAAATTCATTAAATCTTAAGGCCTTTTTTTTAAAATTACAACACTCTTGTTAAAGAGAAAATAAAAAGTAACTTTTATTGAATAAAAATTCTTAAATTCTGTGTGAGGTGTTGAATTTTTTTCTATTGCAACAGAATAAAATAAAAAGTATTAAGTATTTTTCCTTTCTACCTAAATTTTAAGCCTTTAACATCAGGTGTTCCAAATTCAGCAGATACCTCCAGAATCATTTTGCCTCAGTAGCTAAGTGTGTTATTAAACAATAACCCATTGTGATGTTTTTGATACATTCGTTTCTGCCGGCATTTCAGAAAATGAATCCTGTTAATTTTTATGGGAAAAAGAGGAGGGACGTTGAGCATTGTGCCACCAGAGGATCGTAATGATCCTCATGCTGGTAAAAGCTCGAGCAATGAAGATGTGGAATCAGAGTCACCTGATGACTCCAAAAGTGAGTCAGATCGTTTTTCTGAAAATGAAACAATGCCTACCTTCTGGTGAAGCGTAACTGTTATGGGAATGCCCAATGTACCGAATTCGGCAAATACCTTAATTTTTATCAATTTTGACAAAAAAGTTTTAAAAATGGGTAAGTGTGCTTCCTATGGTCCCCCTTGATTGAGATTTGGAAAGAAAAAAAAATTCCTTGGGTAAAAATATTGTTGTCCATAAAGGGTAAAAAAAATGTATTTAAGAGAATACACCAATAGGTAAATTTCATAAATAAGTGCAAATCAATATTCATATTCTAAAATAAAAACCCCCTCCAAATTGTGCTTATTTTCTACTGTTTTATATTAAAATATTAAAAGTGAATTACTGATTAGCAACTTAAAAGAAAACATATTAGTGGTAAGTTAGAAGTATTTACATTACCATTATTTTCTAAGGCAGAAGCATTTCTTCCACTCAAATATAGTAAAATTTTAAAAAATGAGACAATATCCTAGTTCTGTTTACACTGAATACAGATATGGTTACTCTGGTGGAAGCAATAACAGATGATTTTAATTTTCAAATGCAACAATGGTATGGGATATGACAATTTTTTTCCCACTTTATCTACAACTATAGAATGTGATTAATCATGGTTTTAATATGAACAAATTCACAAATTGTTAGACAGAAATTTTTTTAAAAACTTATGAAATTAGATAGCAAATAATATAAAGTGGACTGCAATTCTAAAGCTTAATGAAGAAATTGAAGAAGTCTTGGATCTTGCTCAAATATCTTATACACTTCTAAATATTCTAAGATTTTATCCAGAACTACTTGACTAGATGCAATAATGTGTTAGGTAACATATTTTGTATTATAAACTTTTTTTCCACCCTATAATATGCTTCAAAATTTTGTTCATAATATAATTAAAGGCATAAAAAATAATATCACACATACAAATTTTGTAGTAATTTGTAACTTTATAATTATTTATGGTTAAATTTTAATGGTTATAGATGTTAACCAAGAAAAAGAAACATCTACTTCATAATAGATTTATACATCTTTACTTCTTAATATGCAAATCAAAGTAAATGTTTCTAATTATTAATTTTTCAAAAGAAAGATTTCAAATGATACTACATTTATTTTCATTTCTCTAATCAGAAATTGTTTATTTTTCAATTATAGTTTTAAAAATGTATACTCATGTTTCAAATACTTATTCTTATCCTGCTCTTATTAAAACAAAAATAAAACAGCAAAAATAACCAATGCTTACAGTTCTTAGAGAAATATGTAATAAAATCAAAAAATTCACATACCAAAATTTCTATTTGGACATGACTGATCGGGAGAAAAATTTTTTAAAGCCTTTGAAGTTGCTGGTTTGAAAAGTAAAACACCACGTATGTTGCCAGTTTGCTTGAGGTCTTTCATATTTTTCCTTTAAAAAAAAAAAAAAACGAAACAACATATCTGTGAAACTTAAGCAATAATAAAAAGTGTTAAAACACAATCTACAACACAAATCAAAAACTTACATCTTAAATAAAGTTATTGGCATGCCAACAACATAAGGCATAGGTGGAGGATGAGCTGTGATATTCATCACTTCTTCATCGTCTTCAACAAGATACAGAACACCAACATTTCCACCACTATGAGCTAAAATAAAAAATATTAACTGCCAAATTCAGTAATTTACCAAGGAAATTCCGAGATTTTTCAGACATGTGAAATTAGTGTAATAGGCATGTAATTTAACTACTGAGAGTAGGTTTATACTGACTTAAGGAAAAAGTCTTTAAAACACCACAGAATATTATTCAATTACTACAATAATAAATTAAACTTACAAGCACATCCAATTTGATGAGTGGCATTCAATCTGCGAAAACAGAAAATATCACTTTGAATATTCTTGTAAATTTTTAAGCTTGTTCTATCAGCTAAAACCCCTGTAAGATATCAATCAATCAATTATAAAATATATATAAATTTAAAAGAAAATTTTAAATGCAGTTTTAAAAAATATAAAAAGTTGAAATATTAGAATATTTTCAGCAAACTACAAAATTCTCATCATTGTTTTGTCTTTCTTCTTTATACAGATGTACAGCAATGAAACTTAGCCTGAATATTTATACTAAAAATACCCAGTAAAGCAACTATGACATAAGTATTTCATGAAAACTAAAGTATTAAACTAAAGTACTTATAATGCTTACTCGAATAGTAATAATAAACAATTACAATATTATGAAATTTTATTATTTTTATGATTGCAATAAAAGAAATTTTAAAAATATGTGATCATTATAACACTATATAGTAAAATCTTGGAAATAGAAATAAAAATGAATTTTGAAATTTAAAATTTAGATATTTTCATATACTTTGAATAATTATAGTTCCTTCTACATACTTAATGCAATCTTTAGTATTCAGTTGAGACATTTAAACAAAAACAGATCCTATTTTAATAAATATTTTTCTCTAAAATAGAAAATGATTTTTTGATATAATAAAATCGATATAACATTCTCATCAGACAGAAACATAAGCATACACATTGTTCGCATACTGCAAAATTTTATTATTTGATGTATGAAGTATTCAGAATAATTTTTTCCACTTATACTCTAATTAATATGGGTATCACTGAAGATCAAGAGGTTATTGACATTACTTTACCAAATCATTAATGAAATAAACCAAGACATTATAATAAGCGATAAAATAATTTATCATTAAAAAAATGATATGATTTATTCAAAAAGGGCAAGAGCACAAAAACAATCAAAACTTAGACTGCGTTATTCATTCAGACAAATTATAAGGAATAATAAAAAGAAAAAAAAAATTAATATTTGGCAAATCAAAATTCGGTAAACTAATATATAAATCGTTAAATAATTATCGCTCTATAATGAAGATGATTGCCAATTATTTCTTTTTGGATCTCTGCTGATTCATATTCCTCAATAAACCGTCATGAAAACAACAACAGCATTAAAAAATGACAGAAAGAGAATTTTACTGATATATAATTCCTAACTCACTTTGAATTTGAATAGTTACAAAAAGGGCCAATGAATATACTAATAATTCTTTCATAATAACGGTTAACACAAGCAAGATTTATAAGATTTCTGTAATTATCCTCATGAGTTATCCTCCAAACTCATAAAATGTAATCGTTTATCACAGCACTCCTTACCAAGTACAGACAGAGGGACGTTAATGCCAGAATCAATACTGTTTTGGAGGGGGGGGGGGGGTTGTCAGAATAAACCCTCATTGGCCAATAAAAATATACTTGCGCTGAAAAGTTGTAACATTTGGAGAGCAATCGCTTTTATTTTTAGCGAATTTTAGCAGATTTGGTTAGGAATTTTTCCCCATTGCCACGAAACTTGGTACACAATTCGACTGTTTTGTCTTTATTTCTTCATATGAAAATAAATCTTATATAGTTAATCACAAATCTACGTTTTGTTTTTAATGCGATGCATGCGCAATTGATCTCACGAAAATTGAAGTATAAAATTGCAATCAATTCTTTTTTTTTGGAAATAAAAATATTTATAATCTTTTCTACAACTAAAAGAATGCACGTTAAATAATACTTAGATAAATTTATGTCTATTCAGTCAGAACTAAGTCATTTCTTCTCGGCTTTCTTTTTTTCTAGCAAACCTGTATGTTCATCCTTGGCATAAAGTCTCCATAGTAATAATATTGGCGAAAATGTTATAATTCGTATGTTTTCAGAAAGCAAACCTAACGAAGGTGCAAGTACTGTACTGCCTTTAGCAATTGTTTACCTACTAGGGAAACTGGATTGTATTAAACTCGCAAGTCAATTTTCTTTTCTTTTCTTTTTTTTTAAGAAATAAGTGTTACTAACTTATTCTATTTTCATTCAAATCAAAGTAAAACGGCTAAAGAGCGAGCTTACATTTTTAACACCTTTATGATATATTTTTTCATTTAATGAGTTTATGTTGGAAAAAAAAATTTCAGATACTCTGCATATTTTCGAAATATTATCTTAATTTAATATTCTGATACATCTGCATTTTTTAAAGGGATACAAATTAATAATTATTAAAACTAACTCATATGCTTTAACCTGCAGTAGAATCTTAACATTTTTATTACGTCAATGGATCTCTACGGCCCAGCTTTACCACCCGGTAAATAATTTTGATTTCGAAAACTTCATATTTTAATTATATGCATATTTATTCGTTTGGAAATTAAACATCTCTTTAAAATATTATAAATGTTTTGACATTTTTTATGTTTCAGTTTTTTTCTAAATATTATAATATATGGGTCGTATTAAAAAATTTTAAATTTCCATGGAACACTTCAGTCTCCAATGATTTTATTATTATTATTATTTAATGACTGTTTTTGAAAAGTTATTTGTTTTATAATAAACTTATTTTTTATTATTTTGTAATTTAAGTATTAAGGGGAAATCTTAATACTTTAAGAAATCTTGGAAATTTAATATTTTCTCTTACCAACTTCCAATTTTTGTTAAATGCAATTAATAAATGTGAAGTGAAATTTATTCTATTTTATCTAAGCAGCTTACTTTTATAAAGTTCATTTCTGCAAAACTTTCTTCTACAATGAGTGCTAGGAATGACACAGTTTGCCAAACTGGTTTCTCCTACTAAGCAATACAACCTGCTATGTTGGAGAAGGGGGTATCATGATCTTCTCAAACATCCACTAGATCTAGATTGAACTTCTAATTGAAAAGCTTATTGCTTGAACAGGGTTCTAACCTTATGTGTATCCTGCGATTTCTTCTGGCAATGTAGAAAAAGCAAAATGTGTGCAACCTGCAATTAACATGGGGGGTGCATATTTCCATTAATTTAGTTGCACTCTTTACCCATTAATGTTTCATTTCAGTTTTTCTGGTTTTACTTAAATCTGAGTCAACAGATAGTGCTGGTTGTGAATGATTCTGTGAAATATACAATTATATTTTGCATTCTCTTTTAAAAGCTAAAAAAATGTCTGACAGGAAAAGTTTTGCAAGTTTTTAATGTAGCAGGATATAAAAATTATGCATTAAGAGAGTTAAAATATTGCCAGTATCTGTAGAAAATTTGTTTCCTATGGAACTATGGTTGTACGCATTCCAAAGTAAATAATTACTACCACCACTGATAAAGCTGACATCAAAGCATGTAATTCTATTTTCTTAGTTAAAGCTAATTTAAATGAGGCACAAACAAAAAACAAAACTAGGATCCAAATGTCTTATATATATATATATATATATATATATATATATATATATATAAACTCTGTAAATTTTAAAGCAGTATCTTCCTTTTTTATATATACTAAATTCTTTATAAAGGATTTAATGTTTGAGATTATTGAAGTATTTGCAATATATTTGAATATAATAAAATTAAATAATTTAAATTTTTACACCTAGTTAGTGAATTTGTATATCCAGATCATACTGCTAAGGAAAATGAGTACTTTTCTGTTAGCCAGGCACAAGCAAAAAATTGCCAAATAATGTAGCATTCCATCAAATTTCTGATTGATTTTCAAGTGAAAAATCACCCAATATTGTAGCATTCTGCCAAATTTTTTTGGCGATTTTTTGCTCCCACCATGCTAATAGAAAAATATCAAAAATAAGACTTTTAAATTTTAATAATTCAATATGATATAAAATGGATATAATTGTAGATAATTGTAAGCTTGTTATGTCTTAATGGTAAATATAATATATCACAGGTTTTGTTGATATTAGTCTAGTTAAATTGGGCTTTCTGTGTGTATTTTATCTAATTTTTCTAGAATTGGATAGTCACTTGGTTATGCTATATCAAATACAAGTTGATACTAATGTGCAATACTGACACAGCTGGTAACTGCTTTTCTTATCAGAATAAAACTGAGTATTTGGTGGGTATCATCTCTCACACTTTGTCAACATTAAGATTGAATTAACTTCCTTTTTTACATTTGGAATAGATAGATATTGATACTTGATTGTGTTTGACATTTTATCTGATAATTTCATATACAATTCATTTGGGAACTGATCTGTTTACTGTTAGTAGCTATTGAAATATAACTGTTAATGAATTTTAGCTTTAAAATTTTTTAACTCTACCCAAGTTACATGTTACATTTTGCTATTAACTTTAATTTTTCCCTTGACATATGATTATCATGATTCCCTTTTTCAGAGGATTATTAAAAAGAAAGAACTTATATAAAATGGCACTTTTCTGCTATCTGGGCACCAGTTTCACCAAGCAAAGCAAAGAAAAAAAGACTAAACAATCAATAGAATAATACATTATTTGGGGGGGTCACCAAATTTCATTTGGCAGAATTGTACATTATTTGGTGATTCTTCACATGCGCCAGGCTAATGGAAAAGAGCCTATAAAATTTAAATGACTCGCATAGCATGAATTTTGTTTAAAATTCCATCGTCATATTTTTCATATAAATATGTTTTATGTTTATCCTCCTGCTTGAAGTTTTTAAAGGATAGAATCCATAGAGCTGATATATAACCGGAAGGCACTAATCATGTTTCTTAACAAAGCAAGAAACTCAACATGAGTCAGGTGACTTTTGGAAAATCTAAGAGTAAGTTTCATTTTTGGCAACATATCACAAATCTAGGCAAACTCAAAATCTGTTTCATAATCTTTTACTTCCTGGCATTCAGTACGGTAAATTTTCATTCCCTGAAAAGTTTTTTTTTAATCTTATTTTCATATAATCATTCTACTAAGCAAAAACGTGCAAACTGGTTTAAAAAATAATTTTTCATTTTTGTAACATCAATAGCTGAGTTTATTGACTTAAATTATGTATAGTTTTTTCCCCTTTTTTTGTATTAATTAAAAATAATTATTTTCCTTCTTTAAGTAAACATTTTATTTCTTTTATCAACCTAAAAAACTTTTTTAATTTGACATTATATGTTCAAATACTTCTATCATTATCTCAAATAGATTTTTTTAAAACTTTTTAAAACAGATAATGTAAAAGTGGGCAAAAGTTTTTTTGTGTGTGTATGTGTGATATAATTATTTTCTAAAAATCAAATTCAATAATTAGGAGAATAAACATTTATTTTTGTATAAAAAAAATAAAAGATATTGAATCTTTTAAATTATTTTAAAATAAATTAGAAGAAAAAAAACTAGCACAGTATTGAACTTGTGTCTTGTAAATGCTACTGCTCTAATCTCGTGTTGACTTTAATGCAAAATAATAAAGGAAATCGAAATATTTACGAAAAAAGTGATTTTAGGGTGTGTACATACTGCAAGAGATTAATAAAGATTGACATTCAGATGAGTTATATCTGTTAAGAAAGCATTTCTTTCTTTGATAGTTTATCTTTAGAATATCAGCTAGTTTGCTTTTAAATTAAAAGTTGTAAAAACAAGTAAATATTACTGTCACATTTATGATATTTTACTGTGACATTTTCAATAAAACAATGTTTTAGTTTCAATAAAGTTTTAGTTTCTTTATTTCATTCACAATGTAGATTTAATCTCTTTCATTTATAATATAATTCGAATATTTATGCTAAAAAAAGAAATAACATATTAAAAATGAGGAAATTTTTTTTTTGCATTAAAAAAATACATAATTATTAT
The DNA here is from genome assembly GCA_026289955.1 of Argiope argentata. Classification (NCBI taxonomy): domain Eukaryota; kingdom Metazoa; phylum Arthropoda; class Arachnida; order Araneae; family Araneidae; genus Argiope; species Argiope argentata. The sequence goes on from JAOUZG010053093.1 coordinate 5,813,913, forward strand.
TTGATCAATCAATTTTATTTATACACTTGTATTGGCAGTAAATATATTGTAAAATCATGCAACCAAGCATGTTCAACACACTCGAGATTAAAATAAAGCAATTAGCAAAATATAATACAGTTATACCTGTTTAAATGAAGAGAGAGAGAGAGAAAGGAGGCTTTATTTCCGACTTATGCTCCTGAATAAATTCTTAGTTAAATGAAGCTTAGTAACAAATTATCTAAATTAAATACAATAACTAAACCAAACTATGAAATATTATTCAATTATAACATCAAAATAACTGAGTGATCCCAGTTAAAAAATTTTAAAATAACTTAAAATAGAATATATTTATAGTACATAGCTGTGAAATGATACAGGACTATCCTTATGAGATTTTTCTGTGCATACAGTTTCACAGCAAGAGTTAATTTTGGCTGAAATAAGTTTCAACATTTGGCAATTAAAAGTGGGAAATAATCTACCATTGAAATATAATGGAGAAAGGAGAATGTAGTTACAGCAAGTACAAATTTTATCCCCAAGTCATGTGATTTTATTTTGTCCTCACCAAATAAGGGTTGCACTCCCTATAGCACTATTTCAACTCTATGTAGAATCCAATGTCTTTTTGATGGGCCATAATGCACTACCTGACCTTACATGCCTTGACAACCTAAGTTTGTATATATATATTTATATTTGTTTGTAAATATGTTACCAGAATAATTGAATATTTTTCAACATATTGAGGCTGTATGAGTCAAGCCTAAGATTAGTAGCTAATACTTATATGAATATGATTTCAAATTAGGAATTCTTTGGAAAATGTGTTTTGTTTGCTAATAACATGAAAATAAACAAGACTTGGTTTTGACAGTGATTTATTGGTAGTTGAGAGGGGGGAGTTACTAAATATTAATTCAAATAAATTTATTTATATATTCATTTGAATTCATTTACAAAATATATATTGCAATCTCATTTAATGTGAAAATTGGTTTGGTAAATGTTCTAAAGGCAATAGCATTAACTAATATCATTTTAACATATTAATTTTTATTCACCAACTAGCCGCCTTTGGCGACCAGTCGGTTCGCCAGTATTAATGGTCGCTAAAATTATCTCGCTAATATTTTATGTAGCTGTGTCTCATAACAGGTTTTTCACCAAAATATTTTTAAACCAAACAAATTTTGATAATCATATAATTCATTTATAGTATTATTTATTGTCACGTTTGACATCGAATCAGATAATATTTTTTACTCAGATATTC
>JAOUZG010053093.1:5815576-5826201 GCA_026289955.1 Argiope argentata
TGTCACGTTTGACATCGAATCAGATAATATTTTTTACTCAGATATTCTCATTAAATACTCTGTTTTAGTTTCTTAGATAAAAAGGCATATATTTATGGCGTAAATTCAAAACTCAAAGCCATTTTCAAAAAACACACACCACTTCTTTTATTGAAATCTAAGAACTACAATTCTTTGTTTACTTTTTCACCGTTGCCACTCGAAACAAAGCAAAAGCTGAAACAAAGATAATATTAATAGATGTAGAGAATCAACGCGACAATTTATTATTATTTTCTTCAGATGATCTGTTCACTGTACTACTCATCTTTCTCTTTCTATCCGAGCAATGATTGTCCCGGAATTGATAATTTACTTAAATGGTGGAGGGAAAGGTCTAAAATTCTGTTTTTATAGAATAATGAGATCCAAATTTTCATAAATGTAAACACACTAAACAAATAAAGACACAGTTGGTTTTCAAGAGAAGCAAAAACAGCTTGGAAAAATGCCGCGCACAGAGGAAATAATATTGAAACACACACATCCTTCTTTTCTTTTCTTTTTCTTTTTTTCTATCTTTTTTGTCTTCACTAATTTTGTTTCTACAAACCCTATTTTCACTTTGTTATTCTTTTTTTTTCTTCCCTACCCAGACTTTATTTCGAGCAGGCATAGATTAAATATTCATACAGACTATTAATAAAAACAACTATTTTCTTTCTTTTTTAAACATCCCGTTATCTATGAATAAAAATCAACTGACTTCGTACATTTTTTCTAAACAAATGATAATTTATTACTTCCTGCTATCTTGCTCGGTGTGGGGGAAGGAAATGAAGATTTTTGGCGGGAAAGTAAGAAAAGTGTCGTTTTAACTATTTTCCTCGCAGTTTTTTCATTTTTTCTCTCCATAAGAACCATCCTCGGGTCTTAACGAAAATATTAAAATAAAAATTAGCCGAATCGGTCGAGCCGTTCTCTAGTTTTGCGCTTAGCAACGCATTTCGAGCTCCATTTTTATTATAATAGATTACTCTTCAAATTCATACTTATTAGAGTGAATATTATTTTTATATTGTCAGTTTCTTTGACATATGTTGCTTTTTTAACCAAAATGTAATTTAGATGCAATCACTTAATTCATAAAACCGCTCATTTGAACTAAAAAGTTGTATTTTTTTTCTTGTCATTGTTAATATAAAATGAAGTATAATCTTATATAACCACAGCAAATTATGAGAAATGCATCAAGCTATTTATATATTAATGTAGTATTGTTAAAGCAACATATTTATGTAATTTTAACATAAATGGAAATTTTAATTTTTTTAAAAGTATAATTAATTAGATTATAACAAACCCAATCAATAAAGAAAGGAGAATTTAAAGAAAGACGTCATCAAAGAGAACTATTCTCTATTAATAAATTATTTTACATATCTGAATCTCTCACTGAATTACTTAAATTATTGATTTTTACAGGCTATGTGAAACCTGATGATGATGAATCTGATAATGATTCCAACGTTTCTGAAAAACAATCAAAAATATCTCCAAAAATTATTGGACCTCAGTGCCCAGACTTTTTACAAAGAGAATTATTTGATCAAACTACTGAAAATAACTTCCAAAATTTAGGAGATTCTGAAACCAGGAACTCTATAGGACCAGAATTGCCATCATCATTTCAGAATTCAACATATGATGAAGATCGTGAATCCTATGGACCTCTTCCAAATCAGTCTTCTGGTGAATCTGATTTATATGATCGAAAAACTGCCATAGAAAAACGAGCTGAAAACATGAGAAATAAATTAGACAATAAAGTATTGTTAGATTTATTATGTTTTTTAATCAGAAATTTTATATAAAATCATTTGATAAATTTATTTTCTGTGTACTTTCATTAATTAAATTTCATGTGATGATATACTTGAAATAACAAAAAAATGTATCATTTTACTGTTACTTTTTGATTTTGCTAATGCCCATTTTAATATAAAAGTACATTTAGAATATTTATACTAACTATTATGCAAAAAATAAACCATTTATTTTTGTATTAATTGCATACTGATGGCAAAAATAGTCAAGTTTTAGTTATGAAAGTGTTTACTTATCATTATAATTGAATCATTTTTTTATATATTATTCATATTTGCAAAATTTATGAACTGATTAATATTGAAAGGAAACCATTAAAAAGACTCATCAAAATAATAATTAAAACTGTTTCCCTAATATTTTTTATTATTATTTTGTTGTTTATTGTATTTTAAAAAAAGATAATATTTTATAGCTTAGTTACACAAATAATAATGGAAAATTTTACTTAAAATAACCATAAAATCTTAGAAAGCCAAAATTAAATTTTGATATTTAAAGTGACATTTCTTTCTTGGTACTTTTCCGTTAGCTGGGTGCCAGCAAAAAAATTAGCAAATAATGTAGAATTCTGCGGTGATTTTTCGTTGTTGCCTGTTTAACAGAAAAGTACTGTTATGTTAATTATAACTGCTCTCAAACTAATAGAAAATAACTACAAAATCATTTATTTATTATAGTTATGTGTTAAAAATATGTGATGAATTTGTAATGAGTGATATGATGAAAAAAGCATTCAAGTATAGGTATTTTTTTAGAATTCGGAAATTTGGTAAACTATTTGAAAAGTTATAAAATATAGAAGCCTTCAAGAATGTGCTTTAAATTGAAATCACTTAAATGATCTACAAGATATTTTATAATTAAAAAAAAGTATAGGGGACAATTGGGAAGAATAGCAAAGATTTCGTTAAAAAAAATATTTTAATTCTCTAGTTTAGGCATAGCAAGGGTGTGTTTTTCATAAAAATTCAATGGTGTGTTCTTTAAATTATTTTTTTAAAATACAAAAACAGCAAAATAAAAACAGTTATTTTTTATTTCTATAGTTAAAAAATGTAATACTTTTATTCTAAACCTCTTATATATGCAGGAGGTATGGGCAAAAGTTTAAAAAAATTAAAATTAATAAATGTTTTATTTTGATATTTTTTTATTCATTGATTTATGATTTTGGTGAAGCTAAACAAGAACTGATTTTAAAATGCCTCATCTAAAAACTTTTATTTTCTTTTATAACTATGTCCACTGATTGCAATGCTATTATTTTAGATATTTTTCTTCCTGTTTCTTTTTCCTCCATATTCATGGCATTTTTATATAAAAGTTATAAAATTAGTAATTTGTTTTAATTTTGTGACAAAAGCTTTAAAAAAGGAGTTTTATAACTTAGCCTGATTTTTTTCATTGATTAATATTTAATATATTGCTTATTACTTTATTATATTTTCAGTTCCTTAACAAAAATTAAGAGGTATCATGTTTTTAGGTAGAAAAATTAATTTTATATGAAACTATACAGAGTTGATTTACATTATATATCCATACTTTATATGATGTAATTATCAACTAAATAAAGAGTAACAAATCATATTTAGAGACATTGGGGCTCTTAAGCAAATTTTTGAAAAATAGTGAAAAAATTTTTTTTGTGTTTTGTTTTGGTGAATGGAGGCTCAGCTTTTTTATTGCTGTACATTATTGTTTTGTATTATTTAAAATATATAACATAATAATGTATACTATTAGATAGATAGTCTGGTCTTCGACGGTCCTAACACGACTTTTTCTACTTGCCCTTGCTTGGCTATTGCCTCTCCCTCTCATTTTATTTCTTGTATTGGTGCCTCTGTGAGGTAAGGTCGGATGAGAGCGAGAGTGTTTTTGACCTTTTGGTGCGACACAATCTTTTGGACTTAATCTAGGGGTCTATACCAAGGGGATCAGTAACAACTAATATATATTTTATATTTAAAATCATCAGCTTACTGTTGTAACAGCCCAGCAACTAATTTTACTAACCAACATTAAGAAAATTAAAAACTTTTATCATTAACATATGTAGTTATCTAGAGAACTGTATTAGGAAACGTAATCAATCATATCCCATTCCTTCCTGATTGATGCTGCCCCATTTCTTTTGCTGCAAAAAAAAAAAATGCATATTTGATTAAGTATACTACATTTAAGCTTAATATGAATTTTGGATTGTAATCATTATATCTTTCAGTTTGCTATGCATGAGTTTATTAAAATATGAGTCTGAGTAGAAAATATGAGTTTGGGTTTGCTAAAATATTTTCATTTTACAAATAATATGATTGAAAAAATAAGAATTTTAATTTACTTTTGAATCATAAAAATTAGGTTTTCTGTTTTAAACACCTACATACTATAGCTGATGTAACAATTAGGATCAAGCAAGGGGCTGTAGCTGCTCTGTCTTATGAATAAAATAGTAATTTATTCTGATCTTTTGCAGTTGTAAACACAGCTGTCCAATTCTGCCCTATTAAAAAAATAATTGTTCATTGGCTTTAAAAACAATATAAATTTTGAATTATTAAAATACTTTTTTTAACAATACTTGCTTATTTGAACACTTTTTTATTGGTTGACTATACCTTCTCTGGCTGTCACAAAGTAGAAAGTCAGTGTAAAATAGAAATAGAAAACTGTAAATTAAATTTTAAAACACCATGTATTTCATGAAACATGTTTCTTAGTGTTAAATAAAAGAACATTTATTTACCACATGCTATTAGTAGTACTTTTTTGTTTTTGATCATTTTTTCTTCTTTTTTTTTTTTTTCTTTATTAAGTATACTTCATCAATCAAAAGTCTTCAAAGAGAAGAATGGATGATAGTACCTGATACTTCAAGTAAAAATCAGTTGGCTGCTATTTCTCAGTGTTTAGCACCACAGAAACCTGCATTGAAAGTAAGTTTAAAATTGTCTTTTTGAAAATAATCAATACTGCCTAGTAGAATACTAAATAAGAATAATGAATCTTGATAAATATAAATAAAAATTATTAATACTGAATCATTTAGTTACAACAAAAATTTATAATGATTTTTTTTAACTGAAAGAATGCTAGTTATTTTATTTTTAATGAATAATTTCTTTTTGTCACTTTCAGGAGAAGCATCATCATAGACACTCAGAAAAAGACAAGAAGACAACTGAAGAATTAAAGAAATATAATGTAACTGTTTCTTTTCAGATATATATTTATAGCTTGAGAAGCAACATGAGAAATGACAATTACATATTTGTTTTTCACAGAACGAAATATTTATTAAATTTCTAAGTTTTATTTTGATTTGGAAATTTGATATTAATTATAAATTCATTGCATTAAAAAATTAAAGCCCGTGTTAAGATTATGTTGTATTTTTTATTTAGGATTAAAAATTCATTCAGGGCAAAGTTATATTAATATTACATTACAAATAAAGTTACTATCCAACAATACTTCATGATAATCTTCAACACCTAACTCTAAAAATGCACTGTCCCCGGGGTTTATTTTGAAAAATATTAGGTATGGGTTACCAAATGAAAACTATTAAATACTTGGCAAAGTGGAGTATTCAAGGCTAGAAAGCACAATCAAATGTAGAAGAGGACAACACAGTTATGGTTTGAAAAGATAGTTTCCTTCCTCCCACTTAAAGTTTCCACTTCATTCATGCTCATTTGCCATTTTTCTACTTGTCATTAGCTTGGCAGGAAAAGTCTGACTAAAATCTAAACTGTCTTGCCTGAAAAACCTGTACAAATAAAATATCGGAAAAGTAAATGTAATTTACTTATATCCCTACCAATAATGCTCAGTTTAATTACACTCATGTCTCTAAAATTAAAGATTATTCCGAGTCACACAAAAATTGAACTCTAAAATACATATATTGCCCACAAAATGACTACATACATCTTCAAAAATCATATACAATCTGCTGGAACCTGCCAGGTAACATATAGACGTCACAATGATGAGAGTGATGTATAAGGAATACAGACAAAGAATGAAAATTGTGCACAAGCATATTATAAGCCTTTCATTGTAATAACCCCATAGTTATGACAAAAGGATGCATTTGGGGGATTTTTTACATGTTAGAATCATCAGCTGTCTGGAATGTAGATTCACCCAGAATCGCCCTAAGTGCCATCACCAGATTTTGGCAACAATTCCAAAATAGTGGTAATGTGAGTAGACATTACAGCACAATGACACAAGTTAAACGCCAAATGAGAACTGGCATTTGGCAGTTATTACCGAAAGAAACAGATGGAGCACATTATTTGACTTGCTTCGTCAATTCTCTTCAATCACTGGTAGGACAGTTTCAAGTCAAACTGTACTGAGGACAGTTTGTTTTATATGTTTGTAGGCTTATCAGATGTGTTCCACTTACTGCAACTCACAGTTGTCTGCGATTAGCCTGCAGTAGAGAGTATGCATTGTGGACACCACAACAGTGAGCTTTTGTGATTCTTTTCAACAAGTTCAGGTTTAACTTGCAGTCTGATTCTCGCTGGATTTTCATTTGGAGAGCGCCAGGTACCTGTTATCACCAAGGGAACATCGTTGAATACCTTACAGTGGTGCAGGATTATTGGTTTAGAGAGGAATTATTCTGGGTTCCAGAACTGACCTGCATGTTTAAATTAGGACCATGACAGGCCAAGTCTATCTGAGTGTCATTCTGAAACAACACATATATTTGTTTCGGGGCACTATGGGCACAGAATTCATGTTTATGGATGGCAATGCCTATCCTCACCGTGTAAATATTATAAATGAATGCCTTCAGTTTGTGGATATCACCCATATGGACTGGCTAGTATTCTCACTGGATGGCAGAGCATGTGTGGGATATGCATGACCTACGAGAAAGTAGCCCATCAATCACCTCCTTCATGTTTACCACAACTTTGGAGAACATTGCTTAATGAATGGTGTAATATTCCCCAAGATCAGATTGATAATTTGATACTCAGCATGCCTACATTGTTCAGACTGTATTGCATCCTCTAGTAGACATACTATGTATTAACCATCATACCAACAATTTAATATTGGTTTTTGTAAATAAGGTTTTTCTTTTGTAATTTGTTCCAGCGAGCAAAAAATTGCAATTTTTATCAATAATATCAAACATATTGCAGCTTTTTTTTTTTTTTAAGGCTTTGCAAATAAGTTACATTTGTTTTGCTTCTGACTCTTTCTTTTCTTGAGCTTGCATTATCCTTTATTTATGATTGCGAGTGTATTTGAAGATTATGATTTAATGAAACTTAGTCTAGGTTTGTGTAAACCTAAACGGATTAATAGTAGTAACAACAGAAAACTACAAGTCTTGTAATTGTAAATGAACAATGCTACTGAAGAGACAATGCATGTTTTGAAACACTATAACCTAGTTAATAGAGTACCAAGTAACTAAAATAAAAATATTTAGAGTTTTATTGTACAGAAAATAAATTGATAGTGTTCTATTCAGATACATAGATTATTCTTTTGTACACTATGATTATTTAACATGATGTAATAATAAACTGGCAAGTTTTCAGTTTGTTTTCAAATTGAGTTATTTTCTACAACAAGAAAGAAAGAAGTTATGCTGTGAGCCAAATCATGATCATTATGCAATATTATTGTTTATATATATATATATATATATATATATATATTCCATTTCAGAAATCAAAACGTTCAGAATCTCTGTTGGATATGCATAAGAAGAGTTTGAAAAAAAAATCTAAAGAAGTAAGTCAGAATTTCAATACTTATATATAAGAAAAATATTGATAAGAAATATTTGAACATTAACTGAAAAAAATTATTCAAATATATGAATATAACTTAACCAACTTGATAGACTCTCAAAATGTATATAATATATGAGGGATGTTCAATAAAGAACAATAACAAAAATTTCAAAATAATTTTACAAAAAAAATTAAGAGAAAATTAGTATTGCAGGATATGTAAAGTATACATTTATGGATATGCCATCACTATTCTGACCTTAGCACCTTAATAATGTGTTGCCATTGCATTTAAAAGAGATAAGTTAATTACTGCAGCAAATAACACCTAGTAAAATGCAGTTTTGAGCATGTGATTATATGAAATGAAATTAATAGGAAATGTGATATTTTTTTAACAATAAATGCAAGACAATGTTTTATTGTTTGCAATACTAAAGTTACCAATTCAATGAAATGAATAAAAATATAATTTGACTTGCACAAGCATGTGGTGCTTGGCCATTCAAGAAATTATGCCCTGATGATATATTGAAATATGCATAGCAAATTTCATATTAATCTTGAAAATAATAATGGCATTAATCTGAACAGCCAATGGTTTTTAGCCATTGTTTTAAAAATTATTTGCACCATTCATGACTGTAAAACTGTGTTTCATTTTCTTAGCTTACTTTGAATATCATTTAAAAGAAAACAAAAATTCATCCCCTTCCAAAAAAAGATAATGCTTTTTAAATTTATTAACTAAAAGCTAAGAAAAAATGCTTGAAAGCTACAATCAAAGAATGTTAAAAGAGCTCTGAAAAATTATCAGAGAAGGCCAAATTAAAGAATGATATAAAATGTCTATTTAAAGATCAGAGTTAAAAAGAATTAAGGAAAAGTTAATGCTATGCTTTAAAAGTTCATGTCCCTTCCTTGTAATCACTTTTTTTTTTTTTTTTTTTTTGTATTACAAACTTTTTACATTTGAGTATGCAAAAATACACTGACTCGTGAAAGAAAGTTGCAAGTTTTGTGCTCTTCATGTTAGTTATTGTGAATAATGTTCATTCTTTTAAGCTTTATTAGCATTATTCATAATGAATAAACTTTTAAAATGTCACATTATATATTTTACTTTATAGTTTTTTTATTTAACTGTTTATGAAGATAAATACATGTTATTGTAATTATGTTGGAAATTTTGTGCTCAATTATTTTTGTCACATATTTAGTTTGACTAATTCTTAATAGTACATCAAAAATGTCACATTCCAAATTGTCTTAAAAATAATTAATGCAGCCTACAAAATTTTATGAAATGAAAAGTGTTAAAACTCAAAACTTTCAATGCAAAATGTAAACAACTTGAAGCGTAAAAAATTGAACACCTTTACTTTTAACGGAAAGGATCATACACTGAAAAACATTATTACATTTTTTTTTCAAAAAATGATATATATATATAGCCGATCACATTACTCACTCAACTTCCGACATGACTCATGCTTAATAGCACGTGCGTAATAAAAATAAAATAACGAACATTTCAGTACATCGTTTTTAACATCCTCCCACCTTTTGATTATGAAGCATAATCAAAACTGTTTTGAGCTTGTGAATACAATCTGCAAATTTAGTCTCTCTGGACCTTTCAGTCTTCTTCCACGCTTACTAAATTTCGGTGTGTGTTCGAGGATGGTGGTGCCATTGAGATGGTCGAATTCCTCTGAATGATCCATTGATTCTATGCTCTTCAAATATTGAGGACCATCTGAGGTTGCGATCTCCAATGGGTATATCCTTTGTATAGGGCGAAGCAGCTCATGAGTCGACGTCTGCACTCTGACAAGACGAACTTCTCTGTCTCTCCCAGGAATCAGCTCTGAAATGCGTCCCAATGGCCAGTCAATGCGTTTTTTGTTATCAGATCCTACCAAAACAATGTCTCCAATTGAAATTCTAATTCTTGTTTGTGTTTTCTGTACTCGCTGTATAAGAGTGCCTAAATACTCTAATCTAAACCTCTCCCTTAGATCTTTAATTAAGTGCTGTCTATATTTTATTCTTTTTGTAAGGGATTTACTATCGACAGCATCAATATCTATTAGTTTATATTCTTGAATGTCTTGCAGGAACATCGACGGTGATTTTGGTTTTATAGCTTCGCTCTCAGTAACGTAAGTAAGCGGTCTTGAATTTATGACGCTTTCACAATCAGCTAGGACAGTTAACATTTCTTCATAACTCAAGCTAGCCTTTCCAAGCACTCTTCTTAATAGATCTTTCAAAATTCTTATGAGGCGCTCCCACCAACCACCCCACCATGCAGCAGTTGGCGGGTTGAACTTCCATTCGATAGCGTTTACAGCTCCTTGTCTTATAGCCTGTTTCTAATCCAATAGCCTTAGAGCATTGGCTGCTCCTCCGAAATTTGTACCGTTATCACAATAAACAGTTGAGCATCTTCCTCTACGCGAAACAAACCTTCGAAACGCCATTAAGAAAGCTTCTGTCGTAGCGGCAGTGACAAGTTCAAAATGTACTGCTCGATATACGGCGCAAGTAAATATTAACACCCAGCTCTTTTTATTTTCTTTGAGAAAGAGCGGACCAGCCATATCAATCCCGGTAATCTGAAAAACAGCTGCATCTTTTACTCTGTCTTCGGGAAGGGGAGGGGCAATCGTTTCCATATTTCTTGAGTTAAGCCTCTTACAAGTAATGCAACTTGTCAAGACTTGTTTCACAGTTCTTCCCTGTAAAATCCAATATTTTTCATTTAAAATATTCAAAAGTATCTGTACACCTGCATGACAATTTTTCTCATGTGTGTAGACTATCAATCTTTTAATCACTTCATGGTTTGGAAGTAGTATAGCAGGTTTCAAAAATGCATCATTATCTTTCCTGTTGGTAATTTTGGTCTTTAATCGAAGATGCCTTTCTCATCTTTAAATGCTTGCAGAGTTTTAAGTCGATCATCATTCT
>JAOUZG010053093.1:5826601-5844815 GCA_026289955.1 Argiope argentata
AGAATGATGATCGACTTAAAACTCTGCAAGCATTTAAAGATGAGAAACACTCTTTTTGAATCAAGCTTATTAGCTTTTCTTCAGCTTCCTGGAATTCTGAAGCAACTATTTCTCCGTATCTTTTTTCTTTTGGTCTCACACAATTGTGTTTAAATCGGAGAATCCATGCTATAAGTCTAACAATGCTTTCATATCTGTAAAACTTGACGTAGTATCAATTATTATTTTGGGAGATTTCACTACTTGTTAATGTGTATGAGGATTTCGACTTCTCCTTTTCAATATCATCTTCATCGTAAGAATTATTAATTACATCTGTTAGATGTTTGAACTCAAAAGGATCTTTCATCCATTTAGGACCTTGCCACCATTTTGACGATAGGAATTGTTTTGCTTTAGAACCATACGAAGGCAAATTTGCCGGATTCTTTTCACCAGGCACATGTCCCCAGGACGTGGGATCACTTAGCTTTCGAATCTCGTTTACACGATTGCGTACAAATACCGACCAGTTATCGTCTCTCTGTATCCACGCCAACACGGTAGTCGAATCACTCCAATAATATCTCTTGATATTCTCCCATTGTAAAGCTTTAATGACAGAATTACTCAATCGTGTTCCAATAACAGCAGCTAAAAGTTCCATTCTTGGAATCGTGGTTCCTTTCAACGAAGAAACTCTAGATTTGGAAGTCAGAAAAAACACTTTGACTCTATCTTCTTTTTCAATCCTCAGAAATACCATAGCTGCATACGCATCTTGACTACCATCAACGAAAGTATGTATAGTACAATTACTGAGATTTTCTTTAGTTATTTTAACGTATCTATGCACTTCTAGATCTTTTAAACATGTCAGCTCATGAAACCATATTAAAAACTCTTTTCGTAACTCGCATTTTATGTCTTCATCCCAGCTTATTCCCTTTTTCCACGCTTTCTGCAGCATTAATTTCGGGCAGAGCATCACTGGAGATATGAAACCAAATAGATCAAACATTTTGTGAACTACAGATAATATGTTACATTTAGTAACCTTTTCAGTGTCTACATCATTCATCCAACTCATGTCAATCTTTAACGTGTCCGAGTCTTTATTCCATAATAAACCCAAAACGTGTGTTTCTACTTCGGCTCTATCTTCTTTTTCAATCCTCAGAAATACCCAACGTAAACCCAAAACGTGTGTTTCTACTTTCTCCTTAGTTTCGCACTGACCAGAATACTCCCATTCTCGAAGTTCAAATCTTCCTTTGGACATAAGAGTTGTTGATTCTTGTATAAATCTTTTCAGTTCTTCTTTGTTATCAACACTGGTGACAACATTATCAACGTAAAAACTTCGAGCCAACTTTTCCCTGAATTTAACGTCATATTCCTCACTTCTTCTAATGTGGTAATCAATCACTGAGGCTAACAGGAAAGGGCTGCATGTTACACCAAAAACCACTCTGGTATGTCGAAAATACTTTATTTTGCTCTTCATTCTCCCACCATAAAAAACGAAGAAAATCCCTGTCTTCTTCACGGATGCTCCAATCACCCCGAATTCTCCCTCTCGAAAACGTAACAGAAGGTCAGGCAACAATTCAATCAAATTTGGTCCATGTTCCAAGCATTGATTAAGCGACGGGTGGTTAGGAAGTCGTGCCGACGCATCAAAAACTGGTCGAATTGGAGTAGTAGCACTACTCAGTTTCAGCACAGGTCGATGAGGCAGATAATTTCCGTAAACATGTACTTCAGTTAGTGGAACTTCTTCTATGATACCCTCTTGGAGCCAACTTGCAAAAATTTCTTCGTATTTCAGATACAAATTCTCATTCTTAAGTCTCGAGGTAGTGTATTCCAGTCGTCTCTGAGCTAAGTGTAAATTATCAGGTAACGGGGATTTGTCATCAGCCCAAGGTAAACTAACTTCATACCGCCCGTCACAATTAATTTTCAGTCTCTAAAAAATGTTCTTTTGTTTGAAGGTCAATTTCTTGCTTGGACTTCTTTGCAATAGGATCATCGATTCCAATCAAGTCTAATCGCCATAAATTAGATATATCAAGCTCATTAACAAACAGGGACGTTACAGTCATCGCCAAATTTGAGCTTTCTTTTGGGGCTTCTTCTACGGGTACCTTTCCCATTAATGTCCATCCTAAATGGCTTTCAACTGTCCAGATTACAAGACCAGATTTCAGCATTCTTCTTTCTCCAGTTAACATTTTCCCCATAATATCGGCTCCAATAAGTATATCAATCGATCCGCTGCTATCATTTACGTCAGATAGAATAATATTATCTTCTTCCAGTTCTCTTACCCAAGATCCGTTACAAACGGGTTGAGCATCTTCACAAATTTTGTCTTGACCCAATGCATGAAAATTACAAGCGAATTTTTCATCTAAATCCCTTAACCATATTTTGTAGCAATCATGTGTAATCTGTTTGCTGGAAACACCTCCAAAAAGTGAAAGTACTAGTTTTTCTTGTCGAAGGGAAGTATAGCCCATCTCTCGTGCAACATTTTTTAAAATGTAAGATCTATGTGATGCGGAATCCAAAAGTAATCTTACGTTTTTCTTTTTATCTCTAGAAACCAGCACTGCCTTTAAAGTCTGTAGAAATACTCTGGTATTACATTTATTTAAATTAGACATACTGACGTTATTTTCAACTGGCGATTTTTCTTCATTTTTCTCAGTCTTTTTTGTATCCAGTTTATCACACATCAATATCACATGTTTTTTAGAACAAATAAAACATCTTAAAGCTGCTCGGCAATTTTTAACTGCGTGTCCGATTCCCAGACATGCAAAACAACAGTGAGCCTGGATTCTCGCTAATTCCAGTTCATACTGTCTCTGTTTTTCTTTTTCTTCCAGTTCATACTGCCTCTGTTTTTCTTTTTCTTCCACTCTCTGTTTCCGATCTCCAACAGCCATGATTAAAACAGACGTGACGAAGTCCGAATCCTTTTTATACCCACGCTGTTAAGAATTAAATTTTTTAAGTCTGAAATGGTTGCTTTTTCTGGTATTACTTCACCAATTTCTTCTGCAACCAGTAACAGATTTCTTTCTTAAATCCTTTAACAGTAGCAAACATTATGATTAAAAAAATGATCCTGTCGCGGATGCCATAAAATGTTTAAACTCAAAACTTTCAATGCAAAATATAAACGACTCGAAGCGTAAAAAACTGAACAACTTTACTTTTAACAGAAAGGATCATACACTGAAAAATATTATTACATTTTTTTTTTCAAAAAAAAAAAAAAAAAAAAGATATATATATATACAATACATCCGGTCACATTACTCACTCAACTTCCGACATGACTCATGCTTAATACCAGGTGCGAAATAAAAATAAAATAACGAGCATTTCAGTACATCGTTTTTAACAAAAAGAGTGGGAACCCTGTGATTTCAGAAATGTTATTTGTTTTATTTCACCCAAATCTTCAATTTTGTACCAAAAAAAAGAAGAAAAAAGATTGAGCATGAGAGAGATATGTGATCAATATCCCCAAACCTTTTTAAATGCAAATTTTATCTTGCTAAAATCTAGGTAATATTTTTTTTCTGTGTGGAAATGTAGATTTTCAATATATATTATTTCAGGTAATATTGAATTCATGCTTACTTCCTCTGATAAAAATTATTGGATATTGCAATTCTTTTATAACCAGCACATGAGTGCTGCTGTTTCCTTTTTATATAGTACAAGGATTTTTTTTCTTTGCCAGATTTGAGTGGTAACTCTGAATTACTAGTAAAAAGTATTATAATGGAACCTTACTGAACAAGCATGAATTTCACCCATAATGCATGCATTCGTTTTCATAAAAATCCATGTAAGATGTGTTCCATTCTGAAAAAATAAATTTAAACTTATGCAATTTATTATGTATGATTTTTTTAAATAGTACATTATCTAAAAACTTGTTTTAGGCTATACTTGGAAATTAGGTGAAAATGAGACATAGCAGTATTGTTAAATTAGTCTATAGGATGTATAGTTACAGCTTTAACAGGATGATGCTTTTCATCAAATTCCACAATAATTTCCATACTTGGAGAATTTTCATTTTTCTGAAAAGTTGTTCTAATATTTTCTTTTATTCTGATCAAGTCACCTCTTCCACACCATTATCTCTTCTATAGTTCTGCCTAAATCTTGTTCTTTAAGTTTCTACAAGCATTCGCTCATTCAACTTGGAGTAGTGTTTAACAACACTATTTGGCCAAATTTTCTCTCTCTCTCTCTCTCTCTCTCTCTCTCTATATATATATATATATATATATATACATATATAATGACTCTCTTCAAATAAGTACTTAATATAAGCCAATCTGTGTGATATGGATAGAATGAATGGTCATTTGTCTCTGCAGCGCATTACTTGGTAAGTGAAGATAACAGAAATTTAACTAGATACTTTCTCAAATGCCCTTTTTATGTTTATTTGTAAAAGACATTTTTGCATGTTTTTACAAAACAAATAACTTTGATTATTATTTTATATGCAAAAAAAATTTCTCATTGGAAGTTATGAAATATTTTCATAAAATTGAATATTTAAGTTAAAAATGCATTGAAATACAACAGTCTAAAAATGAGTTTTTGTAACATGTTAATGATTAAATTAAAATAAAGTGCTAATAATAAAAATTTTGAACCAACATATTGTTCCTGGAGGATTTATAAATAGATAGTGTAGTTTATTAATTTTTTTCTTCCTATCTAGAAAAACAAGCCTATTGACAGAAAAGCCTTTGATAGAGATGAAATTGGCATAAAGCAACTCTCAAAGCAACAAGTTAATACCATAGTTGATAAGGCAAAATACCTCAATTCTCGTTTTGGATCTGGAAGTCAGCAGTATCTTTGAACGGCATTGTTTATTTTTTTTTCATATCAATGCATTATGAAAACTTTTGTATTATATAGAATGTCCGTTATTGTATAATATGCATAAAAATAGACTAACTTCCTTTGATGTTCCTTAATGTTTGCAGTTTTCTAATATCTAAATACATTAGTAAAATTAAATTTTAATTAACATATGACTGAGTATCTATTTGTAGCTTATGCTATTGAATGATATAATTTTCACATGAAAAAAAAAAACTAATTCCAAAAGGAACTTATTTTTGGTATCTTCTTTCTACCTGTGACAAAATTTGACTACATTATACTGTGACAGAGAATTTCAATTCTCTACTTATTACTCTGATTATAAGTGGGCATAGAAATATCAAATTTCCATAAGAAACTTTAAAGAAGAAAACAGTTTCATCAATTAAATCCAACTTTCATATTTCTTCCAAAAAATATTCCATGATATACCCTTTTAACATTTCTTATTTTATAGATTATTGCATAATTTATTCTTTATGAGTATATAATTTAATTGATACAAAGTAAAGAAGGATTTTATTGTTGCATAAACTGGAATTTGTTATGATAATTTTCAAAAGTATCTAACATTTCTTGAGTTGTTCTTGGTTGTACATTTTTTAAAGCTGTAACAAAATGTTTAATGTTGACTGGTGGTGCATACAGAAATTTCCCTTCTTTTAAAGCAAATTTAGAAGCTTCAAGGCAGACAGCAGATATCTAAAATTAATACAAATATAAAAAACCATTACAACAAAATATCATTAACTACTGAAATTGTCAATTTCCATTTAAAAAAATTTTATATAATTATTAATAATTATTACATAAATGCAATGTCCTTATTATAAAATTTGTAGTAATAAAATTTTTATTCAAAATAATAAAACTTATAATTTTAATTTGTCATTTAAAAAATATTTACTTTATAAAATATATTGCAGTTAAGATGGTGATATAAGATTATATCCCAAAAAGACAACCTAGTTACTAAAAGTTGTTTTTTTTTTAACAAGAAAATAGTTTTAGAATATCTGAACATTTACCCAGACATTTCAGTGGAAAGCAGTTCTATATGTTTGCTTATTAAAAAATATGCAATATGTGACAGTTATTAAGTACTAAAAAATAACTGCAATGAAGAGTTAAAAAAAAAACCTGTAATAGTTGTTAACCAAATAAATCTGGATCTGAATACTACACTTTAGCATCTGATGCAATGCTCTAGCAATTATAGTACTGAAAATAAAGATTTTCTGAAACAATTTGTATTTGAGCCTTTGAAAAACTATCCAGTAATGTCTTTAAAAATTATGAACAGTTTTAAATTCATATTTATCAAAACTAATATTATAAAGCAATTTTATATTAAAACCCAAAATTAAAGAATGTCTGATACTAATGCAGGCAAAAAAAATTACCAATTTACTTAGCTTTAAAAAAAAAAAAAAGATGGTAACAAATGTATATCCACATGTCGTAATTACAAACTAATATTATAGCAGAGATCTTATCCACTTCTAGAACTACAGTAGATAATAAATGCACCAAAATTATTTTAAAAACAGCAAGTGAACGGTTAATAGTACCTTCTTTGTAAACAATAATCGTTTTTATTTTTGCCTAAAATAAGACAATATAAATATTCCAGTTTTTTTTTTTTTTTTTTTTTTTGCTATTTAGTTTGAAATTGATTTAATATATTTTTTTAAAAAATACTAAAACATGCAAAATAGTGAAATTAAATTTCAAACCTTAATGTTGATAAAAGGGTAAATTAGATATTTTTTATTCTTATTAGTTAATTATTTATCATTTTAATATATACTGAAGTGCCAAAAAAAATGGTACACCTATCTAATATTGTGTAAAATCACCTCCCCCATAAGCAAGAAGAATTACCACAGCATGGCATGGATTCAACTAATTTGTGAAGATATTCTATAGATAGTTCACACCGATTTTTGCAGGGCAGTCCACAAAGCCATGGGAGTGAGAGGTGGTAATCTCCTAAAGACAGCACAGTGCAAAAATCTCAAATATGGTTGATAATGTTCATGTCAGGAGAATTAAGTGGCCAAGAGAAGAAAAAATTCAGAATACTCCTCAAACCACTCATTTGCTGCTGTAGATCTGTTGGGTAGCTCATTATCCTGATGGAATCGTCCACATCCATCACAATGCACACAGGGTCAGAAAGAATATTAAAGTACTACTAACTTGTCATGGTCCTCTACACACTTCAGCAATCCCATTTATTGTTAACTGCACATGCCTCTTACCCTTTCAGAGCCTCTATCCACTTGAACAATTCTTTGTAAGTATGGGAAATCCATAGATTCATGGAGTTTTCTTTGCACCTGTGTACAATTGATACACTTGATCCACCCAATATACTTGAAAATGGGGCTCATCAGACAAGAATGGTGGTGTTGGCAAGCAGTGGTACAAAGCTTCAGAGCTTTGTACCACTGCATTACCAATGGCACACTAGATGGTCTGTTGCTGAGAAAGCTCATATCAATTAAGTTACTTTGTATAGTGTGAACACTGACGCTTGTTGATGGGCCTGCATTCAAATCCACAGCAATTTGAGGAAGTGTTGAACGTCTATCTCGTATAGTGATTCTTTTCAGATTTTGATCTTATTCTACCAAAGCATTTTCAAGCCATGCCACTGTCAGAAATCTGAAGTTTTACTGGAAACCTGTTATTCTTAGTACACTTTAGAAATGGCCATATGCCGAAATCCAAATTTCAATTCTACTTTTTGGAAATTTTGTGCTAACTTTCTCTTGTGCTGAAGATTAATTCTCATTAAAAATCATTTAGTCACATTCAAACTTACTTAGATCTTGACAACCTGCCATTATAATAGCAAGAATTGATGTAGTGGCCTCCTCAGACACCTGTTGTTTTATATATGCTCTGTTGACAGTATCGTGTTATGCTGATTGGTTGAATACCTCCATTATTTGCATACGATCTGTTATACCAGTTTTTCTGGCTCTTCAGTATAGTTTTTTATGCAAAATAAATAAAAGAATTTTTTAACTGGCTAAAAGTTTTATAATGTAGTAGTAAAAATGATACATATTAAAAAAAATCAGGTTGTGTATTTGATGAATTTACCAAAAATCAACCACATTTTTATATAATGACATTTGTGTGAATTCAAATATATTTTGAGCTGTAGAAATAGTACTATGGTCCCCAAGATTCACCATCATAAGTCATTTGCAAGTATGATGACTTTTTTATTGCTTAAGACTATTTGAAAAGTGAATATCTCAAATCAATATTTTAAATATAGAAGAGTTTAAATTTAATATTTAGACAAAGTGCATCATACTTATAAATGCACTAAGTAAATCACAAGTAAGGCATCCACCTTACAAGTATGCACTTTAAAAATCATGTTCTTAAAATTTCCTTTCATGTATATATTATAATTTCATATTCATATTATATTCGTTTAATGTATATCACAGGTATTTTTTAAAAATAACTGCAATGATTTAGAAAAAATCATCAATAATCTTTCCTGATTATAATCTTTCCATTATTGTGAAATGATCTAAGTTTATTAAATAAAGTAATAAAATAAGTATTTTAAAAATTAAAGCATTGCAAATGCATAGTGTTAAAGTATTAGAATTTCAAAAAATTCTTCATTGCTGTATTGTGACATTCTGTTTGTGCAGACTAATTGCATTCTAAAAATGTAGAAATGTGAAATCTTTATGTGTGAGTTATTCTAATGTAAGCTATTCTATTGATCAATGACAGAGCACAAATAACAAAATACAATTATGTGTCTGTCGAGATAATGGGATGCACCAATCAGAGGCATATATTTGCATCTGCAAACATTTACAAGTTCATTTGCTGTGTAATTTTTGTTATATTCCTTAATTCATGATATAAAATTTTTAAGTATTTTCAAGAAAGCATAAAATTTAAAACATGTATTTAAAAAAGATATGAAGCATATTTTATTTCTTTATGATGCATTCCCAGGCTGCATCATCTGAACTGAAAAAACTGTAAACATTTGCATTTTAATTTGTGACTGACCCTTCATCAACTTTGTTTTAACCCTTTGCACTCCAAAAAATAATTAGATCCAAAATTATTCACCTAATACAAAGAACTGTTTATTGTTATGAAAAATAAATATACATAAGTCTTTTCAGTCGGATTTCTTTGAAAAATTAATCTATATCTCTTAACCATTATGCAGGTATTTTTAACAATTAAGTTTGAAAAATAAATAAATAAAACATCAAAATGATGCACAATCTTGAAGGGAGAGTCAGAGGCACCATCAGAGTCCAAAGCATTAACATATCTTTAAGGTTTTTCGTGATAAAATTTTAACCTTATTAGACCTTATTAAAGAATAGAACACTTTTTTTTTGTACAAGGTCCAAGATCAAATTTTCAAGGTATTAAAATTTAAATTTGGTATTTTTTAAAGTTTAATCCTATGAAAATGTTAATCGATTTCATAGCGTTTTGTATCTTTTTTTATACAAATTCATAATTAAAAGTATATATCTGTGATCAATATTTAAGGAATAAAAACCACAGTCAAGGTTTTGAAACACCCTGTGTATATATATGGAAATTGGTGAATCCTCCAACAGCCACCTGATGAAATGAATTTTAAGAAAAATTAATATGGATAGAGTTTAAGATTATTGTCCTAACAATAATCTTAAGACTTGTTTAAGATTATTGTCCTAACAATAATCTTAAACAAGTCCTAAAACAATAATAAGTACATCTAATTCTTAGGTCTTAGAATGATTTCCAATATACTGAGGAATTATATTATGTAATTGTGAAGCACTGATGAATTCAAAACCATTAATTTATATAGAAGATGAAATGGCAGATTTTAAGCTACTAAATCTGCAAATTTTATACAATGATGTAATTTATTAGAATGTTATTGATAATAATATCCAAATCCTTAGTTGTTGCAAGCAGTATTTGTAAAAGCTTTGAAATGGTAAATGCTCACGAATTGGAAATTAATACTTACTATGCTATTTATTATAATTAATTATACTATTAGCTGTTAATTTATAGTAAGAAGAAACTAGTGGATTTTAAACAAGGCCCATGAATTAAAAAATATTTATTTGGAACATAAATCTTCACTACTCAAGAACATACTATTAATATGAAAAATAAATTTCTTTCCAAAAGGGTCATCTACCTTTAAGAGGGGTTAAGATCATGTTCAATGCTTTTTTCTATGATACACTACCTATATTATTTGCAAGTTGTGGTCAAATATAGAAAATATTTTAACACGTAAAAAAATGCAATTGCGTAAATGAATTTTTAAAATTCTTATAGTCATAAAAGATTAATTAGCAAAAAGTAACTGACAGAAGATGAAGTTTTTGAATCAGAAAATGTTCTCTTTTAAAAATAAATTATTAAATATTATTTACCTCAGCTCCTGTGTAGTTTGCTGTTTTGTCTACTAAATATTGTAAATCTATATCTGATGAAATTGGTTTTTTTCGAAACATTACTTGAAAAATTTCTTTTCTTGTCCTAGCATCGGGTAAAGCTATATATATTAAACGATCAAGCCTACCAGGTCTTAAGAGACTCTGAAACAGAAATAAATATTGTTAAAAAATAACTTCTAAAAAAACGATGTAAACAAATTAAGCCATATATTTTTTAGTCCCTTATTTTATCATGTTTAATATTCTGTATTATTTGTCCTATTTCATGATAAAACTAATATAAAACATATATATAATTTAAATCAAAAATATATTTAATTTTGAACAAATTTATTGTGAAATTTTTAAATAAAAATGGAATTACATAAATTTTACTGGATATAATTTTTTTAATGAAGAAGAAAGAAAGAAAAAAACGTTTTTGATTTATAAAAAGCAATTATGAAATAACTTTTACAAAATATAAAATCAGCAATTGGATTGCTAACTAAATTTTCACTTTAAAACTTAATTAAATTTAAAATTCTGAAGTGAAAATTAAATGCATTTTTTAAATATCATTTGAGGACTGATGTTATACATTTTATTTTTAAACATAAAATAAATTAGTGCCTTGATAAAAATGTTTTCTTTTAAGAAACTCAGCAAATTTATACTTACAGGATCAATCCTTTCAGGTCTATTTGTAGCAGCAATGACACTTACTCCTTGTTCAAGCACATCAATCCCATCAATCTCAACTAAAATCTGGGTTACAACTCGATCTGTCACATTGGAGTTTCCGCTTAAGCTAATGAAAAATAGACTCCTATTCAGCATTTTTAAATATAATTATGTATTTTTAGAACTCTAAATTCCATAAAACTATTTCTTTTGAGAAGCAAGAAACAGTTGAATCCAGACATATACCTGCCATTTCTTTCTAAATCATTAGGAGTCCAAGCTTTTAAAAATGCAAAAACTATTAAAAACATTTTTTCCACTGCATTAAAACTAAAAGCAATTTTGGACAGCTTTCCTTTTCACCCACCTGAGAATTTTATTTCAGTTAGCTTCTTTTAATATGAACAGTTTTTCTCATTATTTTTATAGGATGATTGTCTTACTATATGTTTGGAATTTTTAATTATGTCTCAAAGAAAACATAAATAACAGTTTTAAAAAAAGAAAGAAAAACTTCCCAACGTTACTTCCAAAAAAAATATATGTTATCTTTAAAAAAAAAAAAAGAAATGAAACTATCAGTGACTTAACTACAGGGTGTTTGATAAATTTATATAAAAAAATTTAAAACCATAATACAGGAGTAAATTGTAGTAAAAGCAAAAAATTTCATTTTGCTCAGATATGAATAGAGAGACAGCATTTTCTCTCCATGTATAAAAAAAGTAATTCCTAAAATCTACTAAAAATGTGGGATCACCCATTTTACAAACTTTTCACACAAATTAGGCAAAAGCAAATAGTAATGAAATAGAACACAATAATGTCTTAAGTAACATTTTAAAATAAAAGATACTCAGCATGATTGCTACAACAAAGTATTAGGCAAGTGAAGTGCATCATTACTGCTGAAGACAGCATGTCAAAATCGATGTAATAGACAATTTATTAAATGTCATCTTCTTATTTTATTAAAGTAGCCAGGAAATTCCGGCAGACACAAGATTTTAAGAATCCTCACAACCAAAAATTTATCAAGATCAAGTCTGGGGATTGTGAGGACGACATAAACTCACTACTGATGACTTATCTTTCAGTCAACAGTGGAAGTGTCCTTCATATGCGAAGTGGTGAAGCATGAACTTGATGACAAACAACAAATGTCATGAAAAGCATAATATACCATTCTGCAGTGACTGTACAAATTTCTTATCCAATTGGTTGAGGAGAATCGAACAGCTTGAGTAAGTACATGAGGATTTGAGTGACTTAGATACGATCGTTTTTTATACTGTTGAAGTCATCGTGCAGTGAAAAAAATGGCTTCATCTGACCACATGTTTAGCAAACATTGTAGATCACATTTCATTTGTTCCAGCACCCATATAGCCAAGTTTTAATCTTTCATCAGCATTTGCTTGCAACAAATGGGGAAATACTTGCACGGTTATAGATCCAAGATTCTGTGCATCCGAAGATTCTGTTTCCGAAATCCCCACTTTTATCTCAATTTCACGAACACTGCTACTCCCTATTTATATCTTGGCTCTAATTCTTAAATTATACTTTTTAGAAAATGAATGTGGTCTATGCTCAAGGATGGCCTACCACTTCATAGATTACCATGTTTCCTTCTATGTTTGACTCCATACTATGTTTCCACAAAGTTTTAAATTTAGTATCCCACTAAACAAAATAAATCTAACTGTGCCTTCAGTCCTTACTCTATATGAAACTTCTATGATGCATTAGTTATGGATTCCTATAAGCATGAGATATTGTCCAATAACTCCATAATATTAAATGGTTATTATAATGAAGTTGCTGAGCATTTTGTGTTGATAGGGTTCACTATTCAGACAGAAAAATTCAATCACAAATACTCAGTCTAGTAATGACAGGCTGCCAGGATCAAATGACAAATCTATTTTTACCATGGCATTTTACTGCTAACCTGATTTGTATAAAAAACACATTTATGGAATTATGGGGCAAATCCAGTGTCCATCAAATCATATTCGTACAAACGGAAATTCATCGGTGCATTAATTATAAATATTTCGAAGTTCACTCAAATTTATGATGTACCTTGTTTATTTCAAAAATAACATATTATCTTTCATTACCTACCATTATAACAAATGACTTTTCCTTATTGAGGAGATCTATATGCGTCAACCTGAAGGATGTGGTTATGTATCTTTTAGGTGGAATCTCATCAGTGAAATTTTATATCAACCAACAGTTTCTTTATTTGGCAACAGAGATGCGAATAAATATTACTTATGCCAGGGAATTTAGTTTCCAGTATGTTGGACAATAAAACAGGCAGATTGGAAAATCATGCAGACAATATTAAGATATTTTTGCAATATCATTGGTCACAGTGTTATGCATAATAATGAAGATTTGTGTTTAGTAATTCAGATAGCAGTTGGGCAGAAATCCACATCTTGAATAGAAATGTTCATATTGTGGAACTGCCATATCAAATTTCAAAAGGCCATATCCAAATCAGTGACAGAGGGTGAATTCATGACTTCGTTTTTATACCTCTATAGCTTCATATTTTGGGCAAGATACGCAAATTCATGCATTAAAGATTCACAGACAAATGTTTATATACCTTATCATTACTTTTGACAATATTATCCAGCCAAAGTTTCTTTTAAGAGTAAATACAGAATCTAATCAAACAAGTTCTCAATACGGACTGATACAGGATAACACTGCATAAGACATTATATCTCCTGGTCACTTGTTCTGAGAAACATCTCATTTAAAAGTTTTTTTTTTTTTTTTTTTTTCATTTTGTTTTGTTCCACATGCAAATCATTTGCTATAGGAGGTACTAATTTCGAGTGAATGCAGGGATTGTAATTCTAACAATCCAATATATTCTAGCTCTAATTAACATTTTATATTTTAATAAAGTTAGAATACAGAAATATTTAGTAATTACAGTAGTTTTGCACTTAATCTTAACTAATAATGAAGCACAACATGTATGCAGGTAGTTACTCTACAGGATAAATCAGTTCACCTAAAACTATCCAAAGTGACAGAAATGTAATTTATTTGAAGGTAGAAATGTGCCCTTCAGAGTCATTTTTTTAGATTCTTAATTAATTAAAAATTATGCAATATTTTGATGCTTTCCACTAATGCTTTACAAAAATATTACTGCAAAAAAAAGAATTCCACATCATATTAAATTTGAAAATATGAAATAACATTTTCAATTATACCTATTTACTTGCTACAGTTTTTAAAATTTATTTTTAATTTTTCTAATGTTACAACAATATAGTGAGGAAAAACATTTAAACTTTGATAATTCCTCTTATTTCATCTTGGAACTTTTTTTTTCCCATTGTAGATGACAAATTTATGAAAATACATTTTATTTTTCAATGAGTAACTTTCTGCTTAAAAGGTACTTTTAATGAGTTTAAAAAAAATTGTTTAATGTCAAAACTAAGCAATGATGAACATTCCTTTAGAGAACATTTTTTTAAAACAATTTTTGCATTACTCGAAATTTAATCTCTTTCATTCGAAATTAAAATTCAAACTTTAGGGGAAATGACTGAAAATTAAGATGCATAGTATAATCAACTGAAAAAGATAATACTATGTGAATGAGTAGAATGCTTTTTAAATGGTATGTCAACCTATAAAAATTTGAGGTTTAATAATACTGTTACAAACAAGCGAGCGGCATGAAAACGCACCAAAGATGGCGAGGAGCCTCGTGCCAGCTTGATTGGTTTGGCGAAAGGAATAGTCTAGTAGCCGCTGGATTGTGCGTGATGTTTTGAGAAGTTTCACGAGTTTCGGGGCACGCGCTTCCTTGGCTATATAAGGGACGAGTAGCCGGAGTCAGTTAGTTAGTTGAGAGTTTTCATTGGGGGAAAAAAAACGTCTCGCTGGACTAGAGGATTTGTGAGCTGTGCTTACATTTGCTGTTAATGTTGTATTATTGAGCTCGCTGCGATTTACTGTTGCTGTGCTATACGATAGCTATTTTGCAGTCTGTTTTTATTGTGTGTAAGACTTGCATTTATGCTGTAAGTGACTGTTGACTGCTGGATTGTATTTATCTGAAATTTTTATTATATCAATCACTCTGTAAATAACTGTAAATAAATTTATTTGTGCTGTCCTCAAGTAAAGTCCATTCAATCCGAACCCACTACGCTAAAAACGTAACAATACTTTGCTGAATCTAGACTACAGAGAATGTTTCATTGAAATTTTACAGCCAGCAATGCAAATGAATCAGTTCGTTACAAAAAAAAAGCTAGTATTTATCAAAAACTTCAGGAAATTAAATTACCTTCCTCTTACAGGAACCAATGAATCTACCTCATCAAGGAATAGAATGCAAGGTGCAGCTGCTCGTGCCTTTTTAAACAATTCTGAAACTGATTTTTCAGATTCTCCAACATACATATTGAAAACTTGGGAACTCTGAAAAGATAGGGAAAGTTTTGATTAAAAAATCTAATTCAAACACAATAAACAAAATAATTCATAATTTTACTAGCTTAAGTGAATAAATCAAATATATCAAATACAAAATATTGTCCATAAACATAATCCAAAGCATAAGAAATCAATTTATCATAAAATGATTAGATTTAAATGTTAAAAAAAAAATTCTAGAATTCTTTCTACTATCTCAAATTTGAAAATTTGTAACTTATAAAATGCATCCCCAATTTTTAGAACCAATTTATGAATAGGATATTTTAAAAAATATTATTATAGAGCTAATACCAAAACAAAATATAGAGCATTCTTGAAAACTGACATGTATATCCTATCTGAACTATGCAAAATAATTTGTTCTCAAACATGTATATGAGTAAAGTATCTGTGTAAGGAAATACCTCAAGATTATTTATTAAATGCTTAAATAGTTAATACATCTTTAAATTACATCAACCATTTTCTTAACACTTAGAATTATTTACAAACACTTATCAATGCTGATGTCTGATTTTAATCTAATATTTGAATTACATAAAAAATGAAGTAAGCATTATTTACATAAATATATCTTGTTAATCTTATTAAGTTTATAAGGGTTAGCAGAAATTTCCTCCATCCCCTTCTAAAAAGCAAATCACGTCTATCAACTACATTTCTTTAAAATTGAAAAACTATAAATTTAATTATTTAAGGAAATAATAAACTGAAAGATTTTTAAAAAATTAAAACAATTTGTAAATATATTTTTGACTTTTTAATGGAAGTATTTTAAAATGATATAAATATTACAATATTCTGGATAATTTAAACCTAGATCAATATTATTCTATAACTAATCATTTGATAAACTAAAAAGAAATACAATTTATAATTCTTTCATTTATTTCAAATAGATTAGTGACAATTAAGAAAATTATTATGATAATTCAATTTTTAAAAACCACAAATAATTTTACAAATTGAGAAGACACTATGAATAAGTGCTATAGTATCATCTCAAATTCACAAAATTAGTTAAGAATCTGCAGCCTGTCAAATGGTAAAATAAGATCAAATTTTTAGTTAGACTGACATATCAGAAAATTTAAAAATTAATTTTATTCTTAATTTATTATGCAATATTTATAAATGTTTCCTAAAAAAGTTGTCATCTGTCTTCCACTATAATTATCACCTTGTGGCTAGAAAAGGAATTTTTTATTCAACTCGGTGATAAAGGAAAGCTACACAGATATGAAATATAGAGCCTGTGAACTACAGATGAATTGATATGGCACAAAAATCTAACAATCTTTTCAAAAAAAAAATCCTCTGTATTCTTAAAATAACTTATGAATTAAACTCTCTTTGATGACATACAATTATGACATCTATTCATGTGAATGATATATTCATACATCAGTCAATTTTACTCAACATCAATCATTGAGGAGCTAGGAATATCATCCACTGTACCAGTTCAATCTATACCAAGTTCTATGATAAACAACATAATTGGCAACCTGAACTCTCTGAATGTTATATTATCTAAGGACTTATGAATAAAGTTTAAATTATCTAAAATTTCATCTTTAATTTTTACCTTAATATTTATAAAATTTAATTGACTTTCTGAAGCCAAAGCCTTTGCTATCATTGTTTTACAACAACCCGGTGGTCCATATAGCAGAATACCTCTTGGAGGAACTATCTTGAATTTTCTCAATTTGTCTGGATGTTTCAAAGGCCAATCAACCATTTCTTTCATGGCTTCTTTAACCTCAGTCATTCCTCCTATATCACTCCACTTGACCTAGAATTTAAAAAAGGAAGCACAAAATTTTAACTGAAATATCAGATACTATTTTAATCAAGAACAATATGTTTAGTAAATTTACAACTTACATTTGGAACTTCAAAACGTAATTTTTTCATTGATGAAGGTTTTATACTTAAGATACTCTTTTGGAGGTGGCTAAAAGTAATGTAACATTGTGAAGAATTGTCTTCAATTACTTTTAGATAAGCTGAAATAATTAAAAAAATCATCTAAAACTAGTATTACAAACATAAAAATTTCAAAGAAGGGGAAGAAAGGAATTTAGATTGAAAAATATACCATCTTGACATAATCTTTTTATGTCCCCACCAGTGAATCCATGAGCCAAATCAGATATTTCACAAATTTGATGATTGGTTATATCATTTTCATACATTTTCAAAATCTCCTTTGCTATCTAAAATATGAAATATAATCAATTATTTTTTGTAAAATCATGGCTGCCTCAATTCTGGAACATGCAGTGTTACAAGAAAATATTTATGCATTTAGTTATAATGCAAAGTTAAAATAAGTATATTTTCATTTCTATTATAACTTCTCATGTTTAATATTAGAGCTTATTCTCTCTGTATTTTAACAGTATTAAATAAGCAGATTTTAATGTTTGTCTAGTCTGCTCTCTTCAAAAGTAATGTAAAATGTCTAAAAAGGTGTATTAAAATAGGTTTGTCTATCTCAAGGTCAATTACATTAACTTAAAAATTAATACATGGAAGAAGATTACAATATGTTGTAAACAATAACTCTTATCTTTACACAAATATTAAAATGAATTCATTTAAAAAATTAATGTCTATGAAAAGATTTCAGCAAAACAGAAATATATATATATATATATATATAT